>JAGJRO010000165.1:0-102504 GCA_022832285.1 Lepidurus apus apus | reverse complement strand
GACGCAAGCGTCAGTATACACTTCCTTTCGTCACACCGTTCTGCGTTGCTGGGGCTAGTCGTCTTCCGATTTCCTTCTAGGCCGGTACTGTGTTCCTTCCTTTCGCCTCTTGATCGCTCCGCGAAAGAAAACGACAAGGAATCTTGGGGATTCTCATTGTTGCCGCACTTCCTGAGTTCCTGTTGGAATTTCCTTCTCTTCAGTCGGACCCCTCTTCCAGGGATAAACTTTACTAGCGATTTTCCGACCTGGTGAACGCGAGTGTCGGAGAAGGACTGAGCCATTTCTTAAATTAAAGGCGCAACGATTTATGCTAAGTGTGTTTTGTGAGAATTTATCGATCCGATACATTGAAAAAAAGTACAGTACTTCATTTGGGAGGATTGCCAGCGCGTCAAATTGTGTTCACGCGTCATCCGGTGAGGCCTACCTTGGGTGAAGCAATTCAATTTCTGGGCATTTCTTCGAAAGCTAATAAGTGGCAGGGAAAAGGTTGTGACGGTAATCCGTGTTATAACATTACGGATTTGAGCTTTTATGACGTACAATGATTATTGAAGAGGTAAGAGGGGGGATGACGCTTGAGACGGGGGAATTACTGCAGTTCAACTTCAGTTTAGGTGAAGCGTACAGTATTTTGCGAGAAAATTCAGACGGCCAGAATCGAATCTTGGAGCCTGCGACGGAAATCATCTTTGTGGTGCTCTATGCGTGTTTGATGACGACAGGATTGGCGGCCAATTTCATCGTGTGTGGTTTGGTGCTGAGTAAACCGGGGTTGAGGACCGCCCGGAATTTCTTCGTGGTCAATTTAAGTGCGTCGGACTTGACCTTGTGTTTGTTGTGTATGCCGTTGACCTTGGTGGCATTATTACGGAGGAATTGGGTGTTGGGCAGGTTCCTGTGCCGGCTGGTACCGGTACTTCAAGGAACGAATATCATGGTCTCGACTGGTACTATTACTGCCATCTCCTTCGAACGGTAAATCTTGTGCCCCGTCTTTGATCTTCCCACTCTTTTGATTTCCATAGCTAGATAAATTAGCCGCTTGTTCCGCGTCACAGAAATGTTCTTTAGGGTTCAGAAGGGATAGGAAGATAGGAACGGAAGAAATATTACTTCTTGCGATACAATTTTTCGGATTTTGCGCATAGAGATAATTTTTTTCTAAGCCGATGCTCCATGTAAGAACAGTTATTGAAACGAACAGGTGTTACTGCGCAGAATGAATCAAACAGCTGCAGAAATACTGTTGGAAGAAATATTACTTCATGCGATAAAATATTTCGGATATTTTCACGTTGGGATCATTTTGTTCTAAGCCGGTGCTCTTTTTTAAGAACAGCTATAGAAACGAAGAGGTGTTACTGCGCAGAAATTAATCAAAGTACTGCAGAAATTCAGATTTTTATGGGTTTTTGGTGAACAGTAATATTAAAACCATGTTAGCAATTGACGTTTCTGGTTTACTGCGAAAATATTTTTTCTCCAAGTGTAGAACACACATCGCTTTACATTTTGCATTTTATTTCTGTATTTCTATATTTCTGTGGCTTTCTGACATTTCTTCCATGCCATTCATTCATTATGTCAGCCTTTTGAAGTAGTTTGGAGCTGTTTTTACTAAATAATTATTTGATTTATATTTTATCTCTAAAGTTTAATTTGCTATAGTTTGTATTTCTTTGCCCTTCAATTTTATTTCTGCACTTGAACATTTATTTCTGCGATTTTATAACTTCGATCAGCCTTTTTAAGTAGTTTGAAACTATCCGCATTTAATATTTAGGTGATTTAAATATTTTCTGATTTTATTTTTGCACTTCAACTTTTATTTCTGCACTTCGACTTTTATTTATGTGTTTGTGCTTTTTATCTCAGAATTTCTTATGTAATCTACTATTTGAATTTAATTTCTTCTCTTGCCAGTATCAAATCTATCGATTATGTACTCCTGCCATAGTTAGCATTCTTTCGTTCGTGTACTAATGTACTAAATCGCGTACATTTATTTCTTACATCTGTATTACTTCTAAGCCTTATTGTTTTCATTTATTTCTTAATTTCTATTCCTATTTTTTATTGTTGGGTTTAGCTTTAGTTTTGTCTTTATATCTTACATGTACATTGTATGTTCGTATGTCTATTTCGGCGGCTAGGTACATGACCGTCGTACGGGAAACGCCGTCAGCGAGGAAGAATCGCCATTACGTGTTCCAGTGTTTAGCCGTCGTATGGCTATCGTCCTTCGCTATTTCTTTGCCTCTTTTCTTCTTCCAAGATGTGGAGCAAGTCATGATAGGCGACGTGCTGCTCTTTGAGCAATGTATGGAGAAGTGGCCCGCGGAGAGCGTCCGGAGTTTGTACACGTTAGCTATTATGCTCGTCCAGTACGTGTTTCCGATTGTCGTTTTGCTCAGCGTCTACCTGCGGATTTCGAGCTTCCTCAAGGGGCAGACCACGCGACATCCGCAGTACATGGAGCGGGAAATGGCTCGCAATCGACGGGCCACCTTAATGTTATTGGGTGTGACGGTTACTTTTGCCGTGTCGTGGCTGCCTTTGCATCTTTTTACGGTCTTGGTAGATTTTCACTCCCAATCCAACCCATTTCTACAAGCCAAGCATTTATACACTGTCTTTGCCACGTGCCACGCGTTAGCCATGTCGTCCGCCGTCACCAATCCTGTCCTCTACGGTTGGCTCAACACCAACATCCATCGCCATTGGGCCGAAGTTTGGCAATCGTCATGTATGTGTGTCCGGAGGGTGCTTTACCGTTTGTACTGCTGCGGTAGCTTCCCCCGGCGCGAAAGAGAACACGAAATCCTCCTCATGAGAGTCATCTACCGGTCGCCTCATAGTCAAGTGGAAGTCGTGCAAACTTCAGTGCAAAATTTACCCCTATCGCGGTCTAATACCGCGGTAGATTTAAGCTAGGATATTCTTGTGCTACTCTTGGCAGTTCACTCCTTGCCCTAGCCTTCATCAAGTGTCGCTAGATGTCCTGCCATCTAGCGACACAATTAGCACGTGTCTATTGACCCGCGAACCTTTACTCACCCTGTAAATTGAGTTAGTAAACCTTTCTCCGGCAGTTGTTTGCCTTTGCAATGACTTCAAAGAGCCCTGAATTCATTTCAAAAGCTTCCTTTTGCTCTGGTGACGTCTTTTGACATTGTTTATCGGTTATAGGGTATGTCGAAGGAACTAATGTGGGTCTCTAAGGGAAACGGGGGAGGTTAGGGGTAGCAGTGGGGATACACCAACAAAAACACATCGAAAACAGATCCTTAGAGCAAAGTAACTGTTGTTCACTATGTTCGTCACATCAACCTAAAAAGCGCCTCCCTATTCATCTCACCCCCCCCCCCCCCCCCCTTTCTTGTCACTACCGCCACCTGGAAACCCTGATGTTGTTAACACCCGATACCCCGCTAATCTCTACCCAACATTTACCTTAATACTGAAGCTCAGCCTTGTGGCGTTCTCTTATACAAGAATAACAAGCAAACTGGATTCTTCCTTCGATCAATATTTTTTTCTAATCTTCCACATGTCGCCAGAATTTCCGTCATTCTAGGTTATAGCTGCTTCTGTCGTAAGATATTCATTACTTTTCCCCCATTTTTTTCCTTTAAAACAATTTCATCATAATGAGGTAACTTGATTCCCTAAGGCTCCCCTATACCTTAGCTCGACGTAGGCGGTTAGCATGAGGAAGTCGCGTGTTTCGGAACAACTTTTCGTTTAAGCATGAAAAAATTTCGTTTAAAAAATTCTGACAGTAAAGAAAAAATTCTTCAGCACACGAACAGTTAATGCACAACCAATCCACCTTTTTCCAACGAATAATACATTAGTAACATGCAAAGGGAGTTTACAACTAGTCGAAATATGTTCTTTTGCCAAACAATAACAAACATCAACTCTTTTGCCAAACAATAACAAACATCAACATCAAACATCTGTGATTGTTTCGCATCAGTAAGCTAAGGTTTGAGGGTGTCTTAATTTCTCATATAAATTCCTTAACTTCTTATGTAATTAAAATCGATAGATTCCATTGACTTACGTCATGAATTGTCAGCGTCTTGGATACGGGGAAGGGGAGACAATTTCTGACCATTGATGACGTCAAACCCTCATTATTAATGTACTACCAAAGAAATCCCTGCCAAGTATTTGCTTTCTGGGGATTAATTCCAGGCTTTGGAATCGGGAATCAATAGGTCAGGCCTTGTGATCAAGAATGTATTTTATGTATTTCTGGAGTGAAAGAGAAAGCCTTGTAGGGTGGTGGGGTGGCTGTGATTAATTCATGAAGCTCCATTGTACGGCGAAGGAAGAATGGATTACTGCACGGTGAGTGGTACTGAATAATTTATTTTATTTTTCTCCTCCTTTTCCTTTTCGTCTTATTTTATTTATATTTTAGTTTACCGCGTTGTATTTTAACTAGTTTTACTTTCATTTTCGTTTTATTTGATTTCTATTTTGGTTTATGGTATGTATTGTATTTATAGTTGCAACAAGTTCGTTTTGTTTATTTTGAATTATTTCACAATGGGGAGGGGCTTTGGAAAGACCCCATTGAAGGCGTCAACATGGTGGACAGTAAGCGACTGTTGTTTTGGCGGCGTAGTACAAATTTGTCATGGTTTGTTCGCAGTTCCATGATTTCCTTGATTTCCTCCTTGTCTTCCTCCTAACCACAAAAAAGCCCAAAAGAGTGTCAGGAAGTTTTTGCAATCTGGAGTGGGTTAAAGATGGTTAAAGTTTTGGTGGATTCTGGGATCCTCCCCTTTCATGTTCGTACTCTGTACACTACGAATCGCGAAATTACAGCTCTGGTTTTCCAACAAATGGGGCTGAGCTTACTTTTTTCTCTCACACTTTTTCTGGAAAATAAAGCGTACCGTTTGTTGTAAGCGGAGCAGCAGCGCACGTCGACCGTCTTGCATGGGACGCGAATAGAGCTTCTGTTTTTCCAATCTTTCTTGCGGCGTCACGCCTCGCTCAACTACTAACACAATGCGTGCCCACTGTGTTCAAAATATAAAAAATAGTAAAAAAAAGTGAACGCTTTAAAGAAAGTCGGCAGGGTCGTAAGGATCTTTTAAGATTTTTTCTCTACTTGTACCTCCCTCGGGTATCCTCATGTATTAGGTTATCGGCCTATGCCTTTCGCGGTTCAACGAAAGTGGAGAGAAAAAAGTTTACCTGTCGCTGCCATTCGTTGCGAGTTTCGGCAATCTTCTGGTACGTGTTACCCATCATGGCAATCAACATGTTAATGAGGAGAATCGCTACAATCGCCATGTAGATCACGAACATGATCTTTTTATAGAAGATTAAAATAGGGTTAAAATTGGGCTAAAATTGGGTTAATATGATTAATGGACAATTTTTGAAGGGGCATTTTACTTTAGCGACAAGTTCGTGATTGGTCCGTGAGAAGGCGTCGTAGATAGTGTCGAAATTGTTCAGCGACATAAGGAACATGGCCATGACCGACTCAATGGGGTTCGGCATGGGATTTGGGTGATTACCATCCACTGTATCCACGTAGGACAAGAAGACGATGTAGTAAGCTGCATTGAATCAACACATGTTCATTAGGTTTGGTACGTAAGGGAGTTCCAAAGCACGTAACTGTACGTGTCTTACCTTGAGAAAAGCCCATGACAAAGACCACGTAGATGGTAACAAATCGAAGCAAATCTGTATGGATATAAGCTCAGCTCTTTATTTATTATTGCGAAAGGGGAACTCAAATGGAATGGACGGAAAGTAGTGAGCAAACATAGTGAAACTTAAAACATACTAGGTTTCTTAAAAGTGTTCTTGATTCTTCCTCGTTCTTAAGGCTCCCGCATACCTTAGCTCGGTGTAGGCAGTTAGCATGGGGAGTTTTGGAACACGCAAGGCAATGGCAAAACGATAACAAACATCAGCGCCATCTGTGACTGTTTCGCATCAATATGCTAAGGTATAAGGGAGCCTTAACAAGAATTTCATGAAGTCGGTGTATCACTGAACCTTTTGAGAGATCGAAGACAGCGAACTTACCTCCCATAATCATCCTGTAGATCATGACTACGAAAGGCCCCACTTTCTTGAATCCTCTGGAGGGATCATGGTGGGAAAATAACGGTACAGTTAGATTTGTAGAAGAAAACGAAAAACCGGTAGTTAAATAAAGTTATGAGACGCGTCTGTAGGTCCGTGTTTACCGGCAGTAGAACAGGAAGTAGGGGGCGGTGGAGAGCATAACGAGAACTGCAATCACGTCTTCGATATCCGCGGCTGAAGCCAGGCGAAGTACCACCATCAGTTGCACCAGAATGCAGGAGAACAGGAATAACACCCGAGACGGAGCGGTAGCCTACGAGAACTTTATAGGGTTAGGAAAAGGGTGACAGAGAGAGATAAAATGCGTTTGCTCTTTTTAAAAGCTTTTCTTTTGAGTTTTACGAGGTTTTCGAAAAACATTTGGGAGCCCAAGAACCATGCTTCGCGACCGGCAGCGACTAAGTAAGTAACAGCTCCCAAGACAACCAGGCCTTCTGTAACGAGCCGGATCGTCGCAACCCAACGAACCTTTAAAGAGCAACATAACGGCTTAATAATTCACCTTCACAAGGATAAGAGAGACAGATAGAGAGGGACTAAAAGGAAAATGGCTAACCTCCGACTGGGGACCTAAGAGAAAGACAAATTAACTGGTGGGTACTTTTTTAAGTGCGTGTTTATTACCTGCTGACGTCGGAATCGGGGGCATTAATTGAGTTACTTTAGATTTGGAAGTCGAGGTACTCGCACTCCGGGTAACTGCCGAAGTACCCAGAGTACCCAGAGTGGTCGTGATGTTGATATCAGAATCTTCTAGATGGGTCAAGTTCGGGAGAAGTTGGGAGAGCCTTTGTGGATTATCAGGTAAGATTGGAGTTGCATCGGGGATTAACTGGGTGACGGAGGTGGTGGAGGTACTTGTAGCGGTACCAGTTGTAGTACCCTCGGGTGGCAGGGGCCGTGTGGGTGTGGGTCCGGGTCGTAACGTGAAGCAAACGAGGGAGATGAAGAAGTACAGACAGAAGAGACTAAATTGACGGTAAAACCTGAGGGCAGAAGAAAGGAACAGTTGTAAACATTCCTTTCCATTCACGTACCGTGGGTTTTTACCGAGATTTGACAAAGGCGTTCCATTTCGCATTTAAGAGGTCAATGACGATCCCTTCCATGAGTTCCAAATGACCATCCTTGTCCCCGAACGTCACTAGATTGAGCACGGAGTTCTTATCTATCCCACCGGTCTTGGTATCGATAGTATCGATCTCCGGTAGCGCGTACGCCGCACAAGTGACGCTCCCTAAATTTGGCATGATTTCACATGAAAGTCTAATGGGGCTGTCTCCAATTTCTGCAATTTTTTTACCAAGTTGCCAGTAGATTTCTCGCTGAATTTTTAAGATATGGAAGAACATGTCTCGCTTGGCTAATTTGGCGGCCAGAGTTAAAGGAATGAGACCTTGCGCGTTCCTAATGTTAAGTGACGCCCCTAATTCGTATGCCATGTCGAACGTCGACTGGTCAAGGCCACGCTTTTAGCAATAACGGGGATTTTGTATGACGATTTTAAGTCTTACCATCCGGTCGTGAATGATTAGCATGTGCAAAACAGTGTTCCCATTCGTATCCTGTAAATTGGGGTCAGCTCCTTTAGCCAGCATGAGTCGGTAGCATTCCTCTTGCCCCAAACAAGCCGCAAAAGATAAGGGGTACTCGCCCCAGTACACATACCTGTAATGCAGAATCCGTGAGAAAATTCAAACCTTCGCGCCCCTTTCCATCCGCTAGAGGCACGCAAGACCCAAGCCTTGCCGTCTTAAAGTATTTACAAGCTATTTATCCGTTACAAGTTGTGAATGAGTGTTTTGAAAGTGTTTCAGAGTCTTCACATGCTTCTAAGATATTTAGTAGTTTTCTTTACCACTTCTACCAGATTATTCCACTCTTAGGATTGATTAATTTACCCCAAATCAGTAAAAAAAACAGGCAAAAGGCCGTTAGAAAATTCAAAAATTCAAATCTCGCGCTCTTCCCGCCCGCTAGAGGTGTGCAAGACCCAAGCTTTGATGTCTCATACTATTTACCAGCTTTTATCCGTTACAAAACGTGAATGAGTGTTTGAAAGTCTTCCCTTGCTTCTATGAAATTCCAATAATTGTCTTTACCACTTCTCCGGGATTGTTTTTCTCTAAGAACTGTTTAATTTACCGTAAATTAATTAGCGGTTGCGCTACATTATAGCGTTTGTTTTCAAATCAAAGTTCAAGTTTGTCTAGGGCTTCTGATTATAAACTCTCTTCTTTTCAATTTCAAATAAAGCAAGCTTAAATGCTTCCTTGGTAGATTATAGATATAACTAATGAGCTAGTGAAAACCGTGTACCCTTCATAATTAGTTTCCGGGTCTACTAAGACCCACTCGTGCGCCAAGGTATCAACTCGTGTAGCTTTCTGGTCTTCAGGGCTCATAAATGTTCCGTAGCAACGTTCATGGTAATTGACCCCGTTATCCAGCAAGAATTTCACCATCGCTGGATCTTCATTAACAATGGACATATGCAATACATTTTCGCCTGGAAAAAGTAAAAAGTATTGCCCACCGCATCAGCACAGTTCATGAGCCCCCAAATCTCAAACTTCTGTAAGAGCTTACCGTAATACTCGTCGCATTGGTAAACATCATTAATTAATTTGGGAAATATGCGAACCAAGCGTTTAGCTAATTCAGCATGGATAGAAGTGGCGTTCAGCAAACATAAATGCAAAGTAGATTCACCCACTGCGCCTCGTTGATCCAAGTCGAAGCAAACTTCTCGGTACAGATGGGGGTCTAAATGAACCAGACGACAGTGAATACTAATTATATTTCTCTGGCTGCTGCTCCCGAATCTTACTGTCCTTATAAGGGTGCAAAGCCATGTAATCGGCTAGATATTTGTCCAAGTCCAATTCCGAAGGATCGTCCAAGTTTCTCAGGACGGGTAGCTGTTCTTATCAAGTTTTTTTAGGGTTTTTGTGTTTAAGAGGATAAATGAAAAACGTGAGCAATAAAAAGAGGAAAGCCGATTACTTGTCGAGCTTTGGGTTTGTCTTTGTTGCGCTCGATAACCAATCTAGCTATTGGTACCATCTTCCCGGCGCCGCCATTGTACAAGTATGGCGGCACCAATTCGCGGATGGCGTTGTCCACTTTTTCATAGTTTTTTGTTTTGCTAGCTTCTTTTAACAGCTCCACCAAAATTCCTCCACCTAAAAGAATCAGGCCCATTACTTTGGCGCTCAAATGGAATGTTCAAATGAATCTTCCGTTTCCTAATTATTCAACAACCTTAAACGTAATAGTAGGTTTATTTATAATAAAATTATATAATATACAAATGAAAGCTTCAGAATTCTTCAAATGCTGGCTTTATAGTTAGGATTCATTCAATCCCCATTCAATAGATCAATTGAATCAGCTATACAGGAGTACGTGACCCCTCCAGGGAGTGGGAACCATTAGGCTCCTACTTTGTGTATCCATAATTCAAAGCCGCCAGAGGCGCTGGGAAGAAGAGCCACCCTGTACTTCTGTACACTGATGACAGGCTAACATTCTGAATTGAATTATTCATTTTCTACCGTAACTACCAAGTTTAAATTCTGAAATTTTTCAACACGTTTCTTTTACAGCATCACTGCCTTTTGTCACTATTTTCACTATCTTTTCGCTATTTTTAAACTATTTTTATCACTATTAGTGAAACATAATAAGGGCAGGTTCTCAGGTATAATAAATGTTCTTCAGTCATACTCTTAGCTATAGCCATCGATTCTAAACATTCTAAATACTCTATAACTTTGTCTAAAAGTATAGCGTGTTTATTAGAATTTAGCGAGCATTGGGAATGTTACCTCGGAGATCCACGAGTTCCATAAGTTGCTGAGCCGATCCATCCGCCTGTTTCTTGATGCCGCTCGTCACATTACTATTAGTATTACCCATTTAGTTTTCACTGATATCAAGGCTAATCAACTTGCTTTAAAAGCCTTCAATGCTCAAGTACTAACAACTTTTTCCTAACGAAAGACTCAAAACTAGCAAAAAAGTGAACTTGAACTTGGGGCAGTTAACGCGTTTTGGCTCTGGAACTTGGACGGCTAACTCTTGATCAGCTATCGACTAAACACTCGGAAGGTGTAACCAAGTCAACCGAAAAGGTAGCAACCTCTTTAACATACAACCTACAAACTCCCCTCCTATGTTATATCCTCGTGTGATGAGCATAGCGAATATGGTCGTCCCACCTCTTTTCCCTCGTAATTACTACCAAACTTTGCATACAACGCTATCGACAAAACAAAGCTTGTACTAATAGCTACCTTCCTCAAGCTCATCTTCCAAATTCCTTCCTAGAACTTCCAGATCCTAAATACTCTCAATACTGCAACACTTCAAAGCGTTTCGGTTTCGACAAATTCCAGGCAAAACTTGAAATCCAAGCTTGAAATTTCTAAAGGAATGAATGTTATATAGCCTCGTATGAGTATAGCCAATAAGGTCCGTAATTACTAAACTTCGCATACACCGCATCGACAAAACAAAGCTTACAGTAATAACTACCATCTTATTCCAACTCCGCCAAATTATTTAATTGGAATTTCCTTGAACAATGAAGTGCCACGCAATGATACTCCCAAATTCGTAAAATACTCTCACAATACTCATAATTACTCTCGGATTCCTAAATACTCTCAACTTGTCGACACGTTAACACTTCAAAGCGTTTCGAGAAACTCCCAGCAAAACTTATTGAAATTTCTGAAGAAATCCGTTCATAACTTATTTCCCCTTACGTTCGACGAAACACTCGGGAAGTTGCCACCTAGTCAACTCTTTTGTTTCTGAGATTCGAACAACTTTTCTGGAGATTCCTGTTTCCAGTATTTTACAACTTTTGCAATTACTGCAGTAAGTGAAAGGGAAAACTTACAGTGAAGTGACGAATTCTGTCCGCTTAAATAAGCGCATGATGCTGAATTGGCGGGCTGAACACTTTTCTTTCGCTCTTTTTCTCTTTTCGATTTTTTCTTTTTTTCTTTGGGGGAGGAGTTAAAACTTTGCGAATGAGAAGATTAGTTTGTCCGATGTTTCACACGAGCGATGAATACTTTATGGCGGGCCAAATGAAAGATGGTTCACACGATATTTTTTTGCAGATTATTTCGCGCAAGTATTGTCCAGATTTTTTTTTTTTTTGCGAATTGTAACGAAAGTGGTAGTCCCTCCCAAGAGGAATAGTCAAGTCTTCGTCGTCCTCCGCAATGTGCAACACTATAGCGTCTAGCGGCTTTTCAAGAACCACATGAGCTTGGGGTTTTTGAACGAAAAGGGAGGGATTTGATTGGCTTTGGGCTTGGGACAAGTAAAGTACTGGATAACGTGTTCACCGACCATGTCCATTTGGGTGACACACCATGGAGCTGTAGTTTTTTTTTATCTTTTCATCAACCTTTTTCCCACCCTTTTGGCATTTTGGGTGTTGGGTCTTTGCGGGTCGTGTTGGATCATTCGGGTTCAATTGTTGTTTACTTTTTCTATTTTTTTTATTTTATTTTATATCCTTTCCCGTTGCTATTATGCAAAAGGTGAGGGTTAAAACGAGTTGTAAAGAACTCGTGGGCCTTTGGTACAAGTTCTTTTTTGTTTCTAGAATCCTTGAAAACGAATTATTTTTTAATTTTATTTTATTAGGGTTGACCTGATGCAATGTTTAGTTAAATAAAGGCTAAGTTGCGACCGACTTAACTGAGCTTACACACGCAATACTTAACGGGCCCTGAAAACGGACGTTTCCCCCCCAGACCTTCATTACCGTCATTAAAATGTGATTCCAAAGGGACAGGGGGGAGGTACAGGATTACAGAAGCGTTAAACCGGCAAACGATCGTCTCATGAGACGGTCATGTGTTTGTTATATATTAACGTGGAAACGTGGAAATGTGGAAGCTAAATGGAGGGCAGGGGGTATCAAAGAAAATGGTACGATTGGGGGGTTGGTTAATTGTCGGTTGTGGGTTGCGGTAACTTTGGAATGATGGTTCGGTGTTTTCCGCGATTCTTTGTGCGGAAAGGAAGTTTCTTGGTTTCTCGGTCTTGTTCCTGTTCGGGTTTACTGTGCTTTGGTTCATGGTTTCTCAGCGGAAGAGAGTTGCGAGCTTTCTGCTGAATGGGTTTAAGGATCCAAGGCAAACACATTGGCATTGTGTACACGGAACTGCAAATTCCTTTAACAACGCAACTTTCTAAGCGAAAGAATCGCTGCATTCAACCTGAATGGAAACTGGATCACTTTGAATGAAGTCAGGACATGAATCGAATTCAATTCCAGAAATATATTAAATATGTGTACACTATAAGATTTCAATCATTTACGTGTACTCTTTGTAGTTCACAGTAACTCCTTATAATTACGATTTTATAGGTAATTAAATTTCATTAGTAAATAAATGCAATGTTTAGGTTAATTTAAAAAATTTAAAGTTGTAATGATTTTAGAAAATATTCATCGAGCTAAGGAAATTACATGTGAATTAAGGGAAGTACCTCTTTCAATTTTTTACTCAATAAACGACGCTAACAAAATCAGCATTTTAAAATTAATGCTTTAATTTTAAAAAATGAAATAAAAAGTAGTTCGAATGAGAAGAGAAGGGCTTTAGACTTTGTTTGAACCTTAGTTTAAGATTCAAGTCAGTTGCGTCCTAGATACGGGATCTGGATATCTTAAACTAGCTTAAACGAGGATTTTTTAAAGTTTTTTTTATAGTTTCTAAGAATTCCCAGGCGTGTTTGAAGGTTTTTCTTGTCTTGTCTTTTCATCTTTAAATAAGAGAAAAATACGCTCTTTACATGACTTGAATGCACATTCAATCATGTCTTAAGTAATTAACATTGACACGTTCCAATTGTATCTAAGTAAGTCTAAGCAATCCAATTGCTGTATCTATTAAGCAAGATTTATAAGTAAGGTATAAGGGGTTCGCAGCTCGCTTAGAATTTCGTACACACCCTAGTGGGGTTAAAATTTTGCATGCGTATAAACTGATTACATCTTTATAACTGAACACTGTAACGCTTAGTACACTTCGTACAAAGGGACCGAGTTGCGAACCCCTCGAGTAAGGTCGAGCAATCCAGTGACAGTATGGTGTAAATTCCTTGTCAAACTGATGTAAAATAGATTCTTTAAAAGCCTCTGAAAGGTTAAATTTTAAGCGTTCAGTCTGACCCATGGTATCAGGTCACACAAACGGGTTTAGTAGCCTGCTGTTTCAACCCGACAGGGTTTATTCAAGGTTATTCATGTATTTGCCAACACTTTTGCAACTCTTGTTTTCGCGAACCGGTTCTCGATCTTTCTAGGACATTTGTACCTGCCCATTGCAGTACCTCTTTCAGTAAATAACCGTTGTGATCCTGTAGGTCTAGGTCAATTTGGGGTCACCATACAAGTTTTAGGTCGCATACCGATCTAACGGTAGAATCTAGACCAGTGGAAAATTCCTCAAACTAATCTTTTAAAAAAAATCCATTATTTCTTTACGCAAACTTGAGCAATTTTAAGCTCATTTTTAAGTGCATTTTATATATACAAAATATCTATAAAAAATAATTTATTTTTTCAGAAAATTTGCTTTTGATTCTACGAACTAATTAAACCTCAAAAGTGAAAGTTTGGAACCTTTTAGGAAAAGACATTTCGATTTTCCTCCAACCTTATCTCGCTTTTACGTTTTTCACGGATCAACTTTCCGCCCAGCACACACTCTACATAACTTTAATTAATATTTCAGTAATGTCTGGCTTTAGACGAACTTTCTTTCCTTTCACACAAAAACGGAATGTAGAGCACGGCGAATTAAGTCGCTTAACAAATCCAAGTTCACATTCTCTCTACGAACTGAGTGCAATACATTGTCCTGCATCCCAATGAAGGAGAATGTTTTAATTTTATCTCATTTGAAGGTTCTTTTAAATCAATTTCCTCCAAAATTAAAAATAATAATTAAAATAATAATAATAATTATTTATTTATGATTATTAAGTATTATTATATTCTTCTTATTATTATTTTTACTGGAATTCGATCCTGGACAAACTATTCATGTCAACAGAGATTTCTCAAAATTTTCTTAAAAAATGAAATCAATTGTATTGTTGCTTAGAATAAGAGTTGCAGTATTCCTTCCATGTTTCCCTGGGAATTGACACGCAAGCAACGTCGGAACTAAAAAAAAATCTTTTTTGGGGGAATACATGGTCCAGTCCTAGTGACCTAATGGCGCTCATTAGTGTGCTAGTAAGGCAAACTGAAGGGGAAAGCCCAACAGTTTGAAAACGACCCTTTCACTTTTCCATAGGGCGTTGAGAATTTTATTTATAATTTTTTATTTTTTTATTACCTTGAAAATCGGAAGGAGAGCTATATAGGCGTGTGATTAAGCATGGAATGACCATTGGTTCTGCTACTGTTTGGGAAGTAAGGCAGAAGCCAGGAAAAAGCTCTCCTTTTCTTTCATTGTTCACCGCCACAATACTACACAACGAAAAGCTATACAGTAAACCTATGGGACGAGAAAAATAGGAAGAAAAAGTTTTGGATACAACATAAGAGGAAAAACCGAAACCGTGGGACACATATCTCATACTGACATCAGTTGAAAGTTCGACTTGGAGAGCTACGGAGTGGAAGGAGTGAACTGGGGTTGTTAGTGGGTTGTTTATCCTTTGCGCCCACCAAAAGGGTTTTTAACCACAGGTAAACCAGATTTTCGTGAAGAAATTTTGAACAGTTTGGGAGTTAAATTTTTATTCGGTTTTTCTTTGGACACTTCAGGGAATGTACGGAAGATTTAAGATGATGGCGAGCCAAAGCTGCTTCTGGGGAATTTTTTATGTGATGACAGTATGTGCCGGCCAGTACATACCAGCGCCTTATACGCCTCCGGCTACGTGTGCTCCTCCTGGGGCTACTTACCCTGGCTATGAGTCGACAAGTTGCAAACCTGTAGCTATGTGTTCTGTCTGGTACTTGAATTTGGCAGCTAAACCTGACTACGCCAGCTGTTCTGCCAATGGTGCGCCTTTGAGTGCTTGCTGTCCGGATATTCTGAACGTTAAACGTAAGTTTTGGGGAATTTTGTAATAACAAGAGGATGGTAAAAACCAAAGCGAAACGATGTTTCTGGGCTTGACATTTCTTTCAAGAGTGTCAACTCAAGATGTGTTTTCCAAAGTTCCTTTCTAGGGTTTATTTCTTATTTTTGTATGGTTTCTAAAGTTTGAACTAGAATCCTACTCTCCTTTTAGTACTTCTCTACTTGAAAGTACTTTTAGTACTTCTCTAACTTCTCTAATTAAAACCAACCAAAATTTCCGATTTCGTCGTGTTGATTACAATCTTTTCAATTTACTTTTCATTGAAATTAAAAGTTTCTATTTAAAGTTGTTTTCTTTGAGTTGTATTAAAGTTTATAGTTTTCATTGTTGACATTTGGAAGTTTGTACAGCGTTGTGTATTGTACGGTTGTACTTATAATTAATTGTATCGTCACTTGTTTTAAGTTATCGATGTGGGACTAATCGATCGTTACGTTTTACATTACAGCGACGGTACTGAAAGCTGCGGACGTGTACGTACATGCGAGGACGAATTACGGCGAAGGGCCTGAAGTTCCACGAGAGCTTTTGGAGAGCAGTTCCGAGTATGGCCGCGCTAGTGTTACGAGTATCTACGCTATGGAAGAGCAAATGCAAGGCCAGGTATAATTTTCCGTTTTTTTGCGTCTCTAGCCCTTAAATTTTATACATTTATATTCGTTGATATTCAGATGGGAATGTCCCGAAATTCAATGGGTTGGGGCCATGCCGCTACCATGATTCCTACACTGGCAGCGTCCCAACAAGCTGAATTAGGCTTAGTAGGAGTGGAAGCTGCCCGAAAAATTCAGCAATCGTGAGCCTTTTTCTTGATTTTACAAAGATTTACAGTCAAAATTTTCTAGGAATTTAGCTTATGAATCTTTTATTTTCCTTTCCGTGGCGTTTCGATTGGATACGTTATAGGATGAAGTTGGACCGTTACGCAGCTGGAGTTGGCTTGCAGCGTTATGACTTACGAGATAGTGGTTTAGGGTATTTGTGTTTGCCCGCGCCGGTGTGTATGCCTTCGAAATATCGATCCTTCGACGGATCTTGCAACAATTTGGCTCATCCGAACTGGGGACGTGCTGTCACCACCGTGGAGCGTATCCTGCCACCTCAATACTGGGATGGTAACATCATTTTTCTTTGGAATATTGTTTTAATATCCGGTTTTGACATTCATTGCCTTCATCTTTTGTACACGCCTCGTCAATCATGTCAATCGTTTCTTTATGGATCACAGGTATCTGGTCGCCCAAGTTAGCAGGGGATGGAGAAGAATTGGCGAACGTACGCTTGGTACGTGCTCTGGTGGTTACGGACGAAGACCATCCATCAGTCGGGTACACCAACATGGTTATGCAATGGGGACAGTTTATCGACCACGATATGACTCATGTACCTGTATTCCGCATGGGTACGTAATCGTTACAATCATTCTTTCGTTCCTTAATTTATTCCAATTATAATCCTTTTTATTCCTTAATTTCTTCCTTATTATAATCCTTTACTTTATTCAATCATGTTTAATTTTATTAAATTCTTTTGCGTGACATACGTTTACGTCTTGTCTTGCTATTTTAATTTACTTAACTTTAATTTTAATTGATCTATTTTTGTTCTCTTTTTATACCTTTAGGTAACCGCTCCATTGATTGCTGCACTCCTAACGGCGGTATATTGCCCGCCACGATGACCCATCCTCACTGCTTCCCGATCCACATTCACCCGGACGATCCTTTCTATGGTCCTCGTAAAGTGGAATGTTTGAATTTCGTTCGCTCCATGATCGCTCCGCGTTCTGATTGTCGTTACGGCTACGCTGACCAAGTACGAGACTTGTTTATTTTATTTTTTTCCTTTGCATGATCTTTCATAAAGAAATTCGATCCGATCCGATCAGATGGCCGGATCGGATCTGATTGGCGTTTTATACAAAATGATCGAAACTTTGATCGGATCTTGAAGCAGATCAGATCAGGCGGGATCTTTTCCGATCCGGATCTAGATTTTTTTAAATTTTGCAGCATTTGATCGGATCGGGTTGACCGAAGTTGCGCTGATCGAAAATTTTCTAAGATTCTACAAAAAACAAAGATCATGTCCTGTTCATCATTTCATGCCTGGATTCTACGCATAGGTGAACCAACTCACTTCCTTTTTGGATGCATCTCATATTTACGGAGTAAACGACGAAACCTCTGTCAAATTACGAGAATACTATGGAGGCCGGATGCGAATTTCTGTCATTAATGGAGTGCCTTACTTGCCTCAAGACCCACAAGCTAAAACTTGCGTTACCGTCGAAGGCTTTGCTTGCTTCGTTTCGGGTAATTAGAACTTTCCTTTTAAGCATACACTGTTCCATACGTTCTTTTCTTGCTGGAGAGTTAAAAGGCTTTTCAGGAAGAAGGAAAAATAAAAATAATTGAGGGGAAAGGGATTAAAGATAGGATAATTTTTTAACTAGGTGACGCGAGGGTGAACCAGGTACCCGGTTTGACAGCATTACACATCATGGTTATTCGGGAGCACAATAGGATCGCAGGTGAATTAGCAGCTTTGAACCCGAAGTGGGACGACGAGACTTTGTACCAAGAGACACGCCGGATCATTGCAGCTCTCTTGCAGCATATAACTTACAATGAGTACCTGCCAGTACTTTTGGGTAATTTATCTCCATCTTTTCCGCCTTTTATCAAGATTTATTGGCTATTTTTCTCCAATTTAGGGCATCGCATGCTTGATGCATATGGCTTGACGCCACTGACGTCGGGTTACTCCAATAACTACGACGAAAGAGTGAACCCATCCATTACTAACGAGTTCTCGACGGCGGCCTTCCGTATGGGACATTCAATGATTCAAGGAGTGATGCAGTAAGTCAATCTTTTTGAAAGAAATTCCCTTTTTTTAAGACGCGTACTCTGTTTTTATTTATTAATTCATAACGAATTCCACGTTTACAACCAGCGCCTTTTGATCAATTTTGTATCCATTTGTGTCATTTCTGCAGCTTTGTGGAAGAAGACGGAAGTTACAGAAATGAGCCTTTACGTGAATGGTTTGACAATCCGTCGCTTTTAGCGCGTCCTGGTAATGTGGACGCTGTTATTCGAGGCATGACTGAGCAGTGGGGCCAGAGAATGGATGAATGGGTCACCACGGAAGTCACAGACCATCTTTTCCAATCGTAATATCACTCGGTTCTTTACAACGTAAATCCTCATGTTTGTGTTTGTTCGGTTGTCCGTGTTAGGAAGAAGAGGGATTATGGTATGGATCTAATTGCAATCAATGTCTGGCGCGGCAGAGATCATGGTCTAGCGGGGTATAATGATTACCGAGCTGTGTGTGGATTACCCAAAGCTAAAATTTTCCAAGATTTCTCAGATGTCATCCCTCCTTTCGTAAGTTATTTGCGTCTCCATAAAGGAAGTATTTACCTGCAATTTGCTTGTATTTACTTGCAATTTACTTGTATTTACTTGCAATTTACTTGCAATTTGCTCGTATTTACTAGAATTTGCTTGTATTTACTTCCAATTTACTTGTATTTACCTGCAATTTACTTGTATTTACTCGATTTTTTGTTGATTTAAGCAGATTGTGGAAAAGTTGGCAGGATTGTACCGTACCGTGGATGAGGTGGATCTGTTCATTGCTGGATTGGTTGAAGTTCCTATTAAAGGTGGTATGCTTGGACCCACTTTTACGTGCATTATTGGCGACCAGTTTGCGAGACTCAAGGAAGGCGATCGATTCTTTTACGAAAATGGCAATCAACCTCACTCCTTCACCCCTGGTAAAGTTGTCGTACCCTACGTTAGATGGCAGGGTTGTTTATGTAATTTGTGTTAATTCGGATTTTTTGTTTATAGAGCAACTGCAGCAGATCAGGGCGAATAGTTTGGCTCGGATTATTTGTGACAATTCAGATCATATCTTGAACATGCAGCCTTTGGTTTTCAGAGACCCTTCTCCTTTGTAATATCCAAGCAGTTTTTGGCTTTGGGAAGTTGAATAAGCTAACCTTCTTTTGTTAGGAACCCGCGTGCTTTGTGCCAATCCGCTGCTATTCCAAGAATGGATCTTTCAGCTTGGAGGCAGTATTGAAGATACTAATTTTAATTGGGAGTTTTAGTGAAAGGGTGCCAAAACTTTAAGGGAAACTTCACTTCAATGTTCGTAAGTCGTAAAGAAAGAGAGAGGGTATAAAAGAATTTAAATGAAGGTAGACTATGGAACGAGTTCTTTTATGCGATAGCAGATGGCGCTTATATGACTATTTTTGTAAACGAAACTTTTGCATTTTAACGAAACCTAATATATATTGGGACCATAGATCGGTGGTTATATAAAAATCCGTTAAACGATGACATTATATAGTGTAAAATACAGACTTCGTAGTTACGAGAAATAAATACGGAACTTTAAATAAATTCATTCAAGTGATATTTATCATTAGACCTTCATATTCCTTTCATTTAAGGTATAAATTAAATTAATTCGATTAGTGTTATCTAATGTTTATTAGCTAATAAACGTTATTTCTTCATCTACTCAATAAACTAAAGACTAAAATTTGAACCAGAAAGTGTCACGTTATTTAAATCGAAATAAACAAATGGAACGTTCTCAAATTCAGTTCACTAGGGACTTTCTATTGTCAAGTTCCGGCGCCTTCAGCTGTCCAAATTCCGACTCATCTTTGCCTGATTTGGCATTAGGAGAACACCTTGTGCTACGTAGGTGAGTGGCCTTCGGGAGGAAAAGGAGAGCTACGTCATTGAGGGCGTGCTAAGCTCTCTTGGTTCCTCACCGCCCTAAGTCACTAAGGGTCAAATTTATATCCTCTATCACATGATAATAGACCTTAACGACCGCGTTCGGGGTTCTGTGTTCTGCGTGTATGCTTCTTAACCTTCTCAGTTGCCGGAGTCCTTCAGGCACCTCAGGTTATAATCGCAGGTAAAACTGGCAAGCAGACATCCATAGTCCCGTTCCAGAAGGAGAGAAAGGCGTTTTCCTTCACAGAGACAACAAGTCCAATATCTCACATCTGCATGTGATAATCAACGAGAGTGTACTAAATCCTCAAATCAGATCATGGGTAAGTGAACCACATTGTGAAAAATTCCTTAAGTCTTAATCCTCAAGTTCTAATTAGAGTACAAATAAAATGAGACGGGTTTCATTGTCCTTTGATTAAATTTTAAAACTAATTTGTGTCTTTTCAGATATGCGAGGCGTCTTTGTGGTGCTTCTAGCCTTGGTAACTAGCAAATTCTCTTCACAATTCACTAATTTTTACCTTGGAAAAATGTTCTTTGTAGGTGGGAATGGCGTTGGCGGGGGATATGTTACGCAAATCCATCGTGTACGACAAAAAAACACCAGATGTCTTCTACTGTCCCCAAGAAAAGACCACCGGCTTTGATAAAATGATTGTGAAATCACGATCACTGGCCAAGCTGTGCGAATATAATGGGAATCCACCCTCGAACTTCAAAAGTGATTGTTATAATGATGTGGACGAAGGCGAGTATGCTTGCAAGGAAAAACAACGAATTATGGTACGATACAATATTACTTTTACAAAGCAAAGGCTCCCGTATTCCTATAACTTATAAAATTTAATTAACCTTGCGAAAATTAATTTTTCAAGCTAAAAAGCCCCGGCATTGTCGTTAAGGTCTATTATCATGTGGTACGGGATAGCAATTTAACCCTTATTGACTTATTCAAGAATTTAAATTAGTGTTAGTTCAAAGAAACCTTAAACTTTAAAAAAAACATTTTGAAAGTTTTTGACATCAATTATCCCAATAATAAGAGGAAACTGTGTACTGGGTTAACATGGAACGGGAGCCTTAATAATCTGTAAAGTTGACTATACTTTTCAACTCACGTACGGGCTTATTAAATAATTTGTGCTAATAACGGCTTTGCAGGCGCTGCTTAAAGACAACTCGGCCGACTACTCCAACGAAATCCACGAATTCTAAAAACAAACAAACATCGCCTACAGCGTAACTAAAAAACTTAATTCGTTAATTCATTAACGCTTTAGCATGCCTTATTTACCATTCGCAGTTCTTCCTTTTCGAATGAAAACCAACTTAGCCATTTTAATCTAATTTATTTCTTATCCACAGATGCGTTTGAATCCTCCTGGCAGTGAAAATCTCATCGATGTCGACTTTCTGTCCCGGAATGAATTCTAATCTGATGGACAAGCTTTAAACAGGATCATAAGTTCATAAACCGATCCTTGAGCTGCCAATCCTATCCAGTTTCTATTTTTACAGTGATTGTCTACCCAAAATCAGTGCATAATGCAACATATTTGAAGCTGAGCTTCCTTTAACAAAGTAATGCGTTTCTCACCCAGTGGTATTGTTGACTTCCAAGCGCCCAAGCCAAATCCATAATTTTCGTTTACAAAATTAAAAGACTTTTGCGTTTCAAAGCCAACAATAATCCAAGCCATAAAGGGATTTTTTTTAATTGTAAAGTTTTATACATGGGTCCAGGTGATAGGCTCCTCCCCTTCCTACGGTATTTCCTTCTTCCATGTATAAATTTTGTATTGGCAACAAATCTTTTGCCCAGCAATATAAAAATAACTCCACCATGTTTCTCCGTTGTTTCTCTTATTCAGTTTTATTCCTAGTTTGTTGATCTAGTTTATCTGTGTTATGTTGGCTATTTTTTTAGGCCTGTATCTGTAAGTTAAACCTTTAAAAAATAGATTCTATTCGAGTTTTGGAAACCTATAGATTTTCAGTTCGGATTTGAATATCATCAATCGGATTTGAATAGTGCGCGCTACTAAAATGGTCACAAGGAGCGCTCCGGCCAGGGTGCAAGCTGACGCTCCGCCTCGCCTCAGTCGCGCTCGTGCGGCCGAACGTGCTGCATCTAGAGAAAGAACTTGTTGTCATGGTTCACTTTTAGGATAGTTATGTTTTTAAAACTAAATTTGGATGCCTTTCCTAACTCCAGATAACCTTTCCTGACCTCATAATAACCTTCGTTGAGTTGAGCTACCCAAACCTTTCATATAAAATCTAATTTCCGAAAAATGCCCTCTTTGTTGTACGATTTGTAATTTTTGAAATAAAAGCGAAAATTTGTGAAATTTTTTTGTGATTTTCCCTACAATCCGCCAAAAAGGGGGCGTGGCCTCTGAAAAGGACGAATCCTATTGGTCGATTCGGCCAAAAAGTGGGCGTGGCTTCTTTTCGAGCTGGGAAAGCTTTTTCAGGGCTTTTCTCCATAAGGAATAATGCTGTATCAAGGGGCCCTTCAAAAATCGTGAAAAATTGAAAGCCTCGCCCCATTCCCTGTTCCCAACTCCCCTGCTCGGTTTACTATCCCCAATATGCAAGCTCGTGTTGCCGAAGCTACACAATTTCGAATATAGGTATAGGAACTTTGTCGGGAAGGCATAAGGTACAGAGAAAGGAAGCCATTTAATATTTCGTTTTTTAAGAAATAAAGTCCCTCGACCGGGTTTCGAACCGAGAACCTCTCGTTCCCAAGGCTTGTGTCTTATCCACTCGGTCAAACGCTTAAAATTCATACGGGTTGAAACTTCTATAAATCCAACGCTTGAACAAAGGTAGTGAGTACACTGTACAGTGTATGTGGGTAGCTTTCATTTATTGTTTAATTTCTAAATATATGACAGCATGCCATATATTATCTTGAAGCTTGCATTATCGTATTGCATTTCTTTGTATGTATTTTAAAATGTAATAAAAATTCTTACCTAATTTTTCTTTACGAGTAAAAATCATAAAAAATAATTACAAGGCAATGTGTTTGGTTTAAATTGTTTTTATTTAAGGCTCACACATACAATATATAGTTTCAAATTATCCTTACGGTCCTTAATTCAAAGGATCACCTAATAACACCGAGGATTGCGTCACCTACGCCTTAGGGATGTTGGACACCGTTGAGGAACTACCGCGGTTGTTGGTAAAACTTGGAAGGATTCCTCGCGACACTTGGAGATAATTTAAATTTTGCGTATATTTTGCGTCCAGCAGTTTTGTTTGAAGGCCGATTTGAATGAAACCTGTGCCGAAATTCCTAGAATAATACCCTAAATTACTGCTACCGCTTACCTTCTTCCATGTATGAATTTTGTATTGGCTACAAAACTTGCCCAGCAATATAAAAATAACTCTACAATGTCTCTCCTTTTATTGTGAACCAACACAAGCACAACTTGGAAAAGGACAACAAACACACACTTAACTTTCTTTCCCGTAAAAGAAAATAGGAAACCATTTTGCCCTTTCCAAACCATGCTTCTCCTCAATTTTCCAATTACAGCCTGTACAATAATATGATACAGTCACGTAATTTGTACAATAAGGGTCCATTTTTATTCCAATTCTTGGAACGCCCCTTTTTCCCCACTTGGTTCTGTCCATTGTTAACTTAATTAACAAATAAAATTAGTCATGGATTGACAAAACAATTATGGCCGCTGGCTCCATCTGTCATTTTCACAGGAAACTATTCTCCCAAACAAACGTTTGTTTTTTGGCAAAATTTCCACTTTTTTAAAAGTTTTTCTTTGTTTATTTTGCCAGTAATACCCCCCAAAAAATACTTCGTTACGCACCCGTTCTTTGCTCAGAGGTAACTCGCGTAGGAGACGGATTCGCATGGACGGGGCTGTTGACCACGCGATTTGGCGCCGGACTTACGTGGACCGGCCTATTAGCCGCGGGCCGGCCGAGCGATGCCCCAACCGGCATGGGTAACTGACCCCGCGACGCGTGAACGATGGCGCCATTGGGATCGTATTCATCGTTTAAAAAGAAGTTTCCCTGAGCTTCAGTCGACTCGTCGTAGTCGTAATAATAGTAGTCGTATTCGACAGTGCCATCTGTCGATTCTTTCTGTCCCGTGGTGGAGTCTGTCTTGCCTGTGGCGGGGTGCTCAGGAGCTATGGCGCGAACAGGAAGGTTATCATTAGCCGGACTGGAATCAGTATCTGGAACGGCTGGATTGGTACCGGCCATAGAGATGGAACTCGAGGAAGTCGACATGGAAACCGTTTTGGAAGACGCGGCAGCCCCGGATGCGACCTTCCGGCCTTGCAAGGGTGCTTCATGGGGTCGCAGTTGATCCAACTGGAACTGTTGTTGTTGTTGTGTTTGTATTTGCAAAATCTCCAGCTGCTTCCGCTGATGTTCTTCCTGCTTCCGTTGGTGCAGATCTAGGACGATTTGCTGCTTGGAGTTGGTCTCGTTCTGTTGCTTTTCCAGGTCTTGCAACTGCTGATGTTGGAGTTCCACTTGCTTCCGCTGGGTGGCGGACAGTTCTTCCGGAAAGGTCAACGTGGCGCCGGGAATCTTGGAACCGGTTTTTATCCCGCCTCCTTTGGTCAAGTCGTCGCTTAAGGTTTGGAAAAGATGCAAGTTTTTACCGTAAAACTGCTTCGAGATGGAGCAATCGATTTCAAACCAGTTGGCACAGATGAAATTCTCCTGGTCAAAGACGGTGTCATTCGGGCACATGAATTTGAAGTCACGCACCTGGCGGGATAAAGACAATAAGAAAAATTGCAGGAGACAATACCAATTAGGCCTTTTTTATATATGAAAGTGAAAATATGTTGTAATAAAGAACCCGATATAGATGGGAAAATAAAAATAAAAAAACGACCTGTTTTATCGTTCCCATGGCATACTCCACTTGTGAAAGTTATTTTTCCTATGACTTTTTGGACAGTTATCAGCCAGACAAGAGAAAAAAATTAATTAGGTCAAAAACCGAAAGACAAGTTTTCTTGTTTTCCATGCCCTGACTTAAGACTGAGAAAGTTATTTTAAACGGCGTTTATAGTACGCCAAGTAGTATAAAGATATAATTTGCCAAAAACATTAAACGTGATTTTCAAGGCTTATAATAAGCTTTCATTTTCATTGTTATTGTTTTCAGAAGCTCCGCCTTTTCCCAATAGATACCAGTAACATCTAGCGGCAGGAAAAATAACTGTAAACAAAGTTTTGGCAAGGATTTCTATGTCAATCGATGTGTCCTTGATACCAATACGTAATGTTTGAAGGCTCCGCCCCTTTGTTTACTAAACATCAGGAATATGAACTACTTAAACCAAGTTGTGTAGGCTAACTTAACTTTTAAATTCTTGCTTTAGACGTTAATTAGACGCTCTAGAATTCTAAGAAAATTAAAATAAAAGTATTTGGAGCCTGCTGGTCAAAATATGGACTTTCAAGTAGTAGATGAACTTACATCGTTTTCATCGACTTGGACGCAAACATGGAACATTTGGCATTCGGTATCGGTGTCTGCATAATATCCACCCACGACTTTACCCGCGCAGGAGAAGGAAGTATCCGGCATGTGGTCATAATGGTAATTGGGCGGTCTTTTGGGTTCAGCTTGAACGATACCCAAGCCAAGACTCCAGGTTAACAAACCTAAAACAACAGCAATCGTTACACTCGAATACTAAGAACCCATGTCCAACACACACATATACACGCACAGTTTATATTTATGTTAATTTTCCTGATAGAAACTCTTTGAGACACCTGGCATACGGACATCACTTAACACACGCAAAATCCCCCTCTTTCCTTTCTCCCGGTTAAAAATATAAAACTATAAAAAACCGGTTGGATAACTTATTCTGACAACTTTCAGTTTAACAAAAAAAGGATTCTAACAATAGCTACAGGGAAGATTGGAAAGAAGAAATAAACCCAAGGAACTCAATCTGCCATTCTTAGGTATGGTTCACAAGAGATACGCACCATTACTTGCGTATTAGCTATGCGAGAAAGTTTCTCCAGCACTTGGGAAAACGGGAGAAAACTGGCACTTCACTTAAGTCAAATTGTTTAGAAGCCGTGCAATTACCGCCAGACTAACTGGAGCAGGCAAGACTAAAGTGTAAAGAAGTGGGAATGAAAAAACACCTTTAAAAAATTTGAAGCTCATACATTAATTTCACCTTAATATCCTATATTATCTTAATAATATTATCGTAGTTAAGCTAGTAAACTTTAACTCAGTTATTATTGTCCATCTAAAAATCTATTTTATTTAAAATCTATCACTATTGTTTGTGTTTATTGTTACCTTTTGTTTGCTATTATTGTTTCTGTTTTTTACTAATATTTGCATTTATTATTATTGCTGATCTTTATTGGTATTGTTTACTTTACTATTCTTATGTAAGCTCATTATTTTTATTTCTTGTTATTTAGGTTGTAAATGCTACGTCAATGTATGAAGAAATCAGAAAGTCTTTTTTACGAAAATTACTTAATAAGGTTCTCCAAGGATTTCCCATTGTGTGGACAGCAACAGATGGCAGCAGCGCGGGTTAAGGAGAGGGCAGTTGAGGTGTACCTATAAGAAAAATGTAAAGCAAATTAAAAACCAATTAGCCTCATTCCATGTCAATCAGGCGGGAAAGTACATACACACAACTTCCTGGACTTTTGCTGCTTGCTTTTGTGTGATTAAGATAATAGGATTATTATCCCAGTTTGGTACTCTTAAAAAAATGTAAAAAGGGACAAAAGACTCGCGAAACAAGGCTACGGGAAACAACCAAGGAAACGCATTGAGAAAAAGAACGGAAGCAAATCCCAAGCTAAACAGTTTCCCTCAAAGCGCCCTAATTTTCACTTTGGCACTTGAAACGATAAAAAAAAAAAGGTTTCAAGCCTCATTGCATCCTTTCGTGTATGGCTTTCATGGTAAACATCCATTTGGTAATTGCTGTAGGTGTACTTGAATTTTTTTTAAATATAATGAACAATTTAGAAAGTACCCGACTTAGGATTGGAATCGCGATCGAATCACGGCTAATTAGATCCTAATCAATTCTTGTTAGGGTCCTTCCCATATTTGTAGATGAATGTGATTAAATGCAAGGCCAGAAATAATTTTGGAAAGGACGTCCAACGTTGCATACGAAATCTTTTCGTGTCCTTAACATTCCTCAAAAAACAAAAAACAAACAAAAACATTGCATAATTTCCTCGAGAGTGGGAAACCAAGAAGCATGGCAGGAATTTGGAGACTACGATTCGACCGTGACTTGATTTTTTAAGAGTAAATGGGTCGTTATGGAAACGAATTCCTGGAAGCGAAAGCAATTACAAAGATTGACACTCAACTTAAATTTTTTTTAAGAAAAGGGGTCTAGTTAGTTAGGTGCCCTTCTCTTTCCCATAAACTTTACCGCTAAAGTGACTGGAACGAAAAAAAAAAGACATTGTTTTAAAACAATGGAGCATAAAATATGCATAAACTTTCCACCTGAGTAAGTTTACAAGGCCTGTTAAACTCCAAATTACAAGACGCCGGTATTCCCACAATGAGCTCTGCCCGGGTTTGTAGCGTTTACTCCGGCCTGCCTGTGCCATCGGGTGCGGTGCAATGCAGCCACGCAGCGCAAGCGCGGCTACCGAAGGCAACGGCTGCCCTACGCCGGACTTAAGCGCTTACTCCGGCCTGCCTCGGCCATTGGGTGCGGTGCAAAGCAGCCACGCAACGCAAATGTGGCTACCGAAGGAAACGGTTGCCTTACGCCGGACTTGCAGCGTTTAACACCGGCTTGTTGCGTTTGGGCAGCCGTTCCCTTAGACTACCATAGTATTAAATCGAGTGCATACAATGTGATTTGGGGATGGTTTAAGTTTTACACGAAACGGAAGTCACGTAGCTTAACCTGTTTTCTTACCATATAATTTCAAGGATACAAAAAATCCTACCGTGAATCTTCAGCCCGAGGCTCAAAACTTGCTTCAGAAAAGGAACTTTCCCTTTCTCAGATGTATAAAAAAATAAAACCCGGGTAATCAAAGTATGGACGTCATCACTGTATCACGACTACGGCCATTCCTTCTTCGTTAAAACTTCCATCACATCAATAAACCATTAAGCAATTATACCCAACACATTGTAGACCCTCACCTGCCTAAACTTTACAAACACCTTTTGAATTTACATAAAAACCCGAAGTGGAATCCTCAAAGCATCATTCTCGTGTCATTTCTTCAATGAAGATGTTTCGTGATGAAGGTGTGGTAATGGTGAAAGGATATACTAGAATCTTCTTTCTTAGAATTCTTATAGAGATGCTCAAATCAAGTTCTTCAAACTCCCCCAAAGCTAGAAGAAGTAACTCAACACTAAACTTACAAACAATATGATTTCCGTGATGATTAAAAAGGGAAAGTCTTCTCAATCCCCCCCATCCTAAATGGACAACAGCCAAAACACATATATTATAAAATAGATAATAAACTCTAGTGTCCAGCGATATAATACACTTCTCTATGCGCTAAATAGTAATAGAGTTATTAGAATACGAAGATTCAGAAAATCTCGAATTTTGAACTTCCCGCGCCGTTGCCTGAACGTCGGCGTATGGCTGAGCCGGCACCCGCCAAGTCAATGCAACGCGCTGATTGGCCGAACGCCTTACCCTTCCGCTTGCGCTAATGAAAATGGCAAGTGTTTACAACGGCTCTTCAGAAACATGTGAAACAAACATCATAAATTCTTATAAAAATTATCTACACTACAATCACTATCACAAATTATACGTTTAGTGATTATTACCCTTTATTAACTCTGTAAGGAATTCAGAAAAGTTTGCACGATTTCCCAATAAACTTGTGACATTGATTCTGGGCGAGTGTTCAGACTTTACCAGTTTCTTTGGGACATAATGTTTCCTATAACTTCGAAAGTGAAAGGCGGCCTTAAGGGTGGGGGTGGGTGATGGAAGTTTTCCACTTGAAGTGCGGTTTTAAGCTTGTTGGTAATGTGACGTGACGGGTCCGTTCTGATTAGCTCTACCTTAAACAACCTGAACAACGGTCAGCTTCCTACAGACCTTGTGAAGGTCGTCTTGTTTCTGGTTCAAGATGATCTTCTATGTCCATACTTCAAGCTTTAAGGTTAGAAAGGCAAACGGAAATCTCTGTGCACTTTGTGAAAGGGGTGAGGTGGGGAGGCATTCCATTATATGGAGCTACCATGTTACCGATTCCATGTGAAGGTCATCTGAAGAACACACATGTCAACCATGACAGAGTTTATATAAGATTTTTATTTTGCACAAGAATTACAGATAACTCATCCCCGGAGCTATACCCCTCTCCCAACCTTCCCCTTCTAATAAGAGTACATTGTTAAAAACGAACTCAAGGAACTCTCTCTCTCTCTTTTCTAAAGTTAAAAACGTGAACAACACCAGCAGAGCGCAGATCGGTGGCAATGGCAAACGGAATTCCAAGGCTTTTCGCCCTTTCACTCTCTCAGACGTTTGCTCTAAAGAGTTAACGCTAGACAAGCCATTTGTGCGAAACAGACCATCATGCTTTTCAACCCCCTTCCCTCTGCACTCCTACACTTTGAAAGATATAAAAAATTCCATAACTCAATTATAAGGCGTTTTACAAAAGATGACTCTATTAAGTTAATTAGACTCTATTAGACTCTGACAAGCTAATTTAAACATACAAATTAAGTAAATTAACATTCCCTAAATGTACTAACAGGTACCAGCATTTTTTTTTTTTAAATACCGCATGTTGGCCTTAGCCTGTTACCATAATTTATTACTTAATACAAAGGGTTGGGGCGAGGAAAGCAGCAATTTAAATGAATTACTATGAATTTATAGAATATTTATAGAATAATTTATAGAATATTGAATTGATTGAGTTGAGTTAATTTATGAATTAATTCGAGTCAATTGAATAGACTAAATTTTAAATGGCTAAAATTCTTTTTAATTTTACCAGTCAAACTGTATTCAAATTATTTACTTATTTGCAAGAGTGACGTGAATGTTTTTTAAAATCAACATTAATCATGTGAAACGCAGTAAAAAATGTAAAAAAAAAATTAGGAAGTACAAATAACTCAGAGATTTATGTTAAAAAATTATTGCATGTCTATACTCCACTCAACCCTTTTTATCCTTGGCAAGCCGTGAACCAAGCATCCCTTTCACTTTTCGGCAAATTTTCCCCAGGTAAAAACACCTGGCGAGTGGGCGTGTGAAAGGTTAGGTTAGCTTAAAACCCCCTAATCATCAATGATCTACTCCGATTACCTTCATCTACATAAAACAGCTGGAGATAAAGCAAGTTGGTGATCTCATGTTCATAAAAAAGTTTTTAAAAAATTCCTAGGCCTACACAAGAAAGTAGATCATAAATCCTTGGATTGCCGTTACTTCTAAACAACCTTGTAAAAAAAAGTCTTGAAAATCACAAAAATTATAAAAACCTTTAACTTGAAAATCCGGAAAAGTCTTAAAAAAATACTGGAAAATCCTGAAAAGTCTATTCTAATCTCGGTTCCTTCCAGAAGTCCGGTTCGACCTCAATCCTCTTCGGCGGGCAACCCATTTCTCAGGCAACAGCAAGGCAATACATGATTCGTACAACCTTTTGATTGCTAACCTTCGCCGTCCTAACCCTAACATTATAACATCCCAATTTCCTGCTAATTAACTATTTTTTTCCTTCTTGAATTTGTAACATTCTCCCATTCTTCCCTCTAAATGAACCCCTCCCACCATTTTGGGGTATTTTTTACGAAAAAAACTTATGCTGGCCTAGATTCTGTACCAAAAAACTTGATGAATTACGCCGAGGCCGAAGGAAGAGAAATGATCAAGTGGAGGAATGACCTACTCTCAAATGCTCCTTAAAGGATCCTGTTAAAGACACCTTATCTTCTTGTCCCTGCGGAACTTATTCGAGAAGAGGACAGGAGGCATTTCATGGGCATTCCAAACGAGGCTCTACAAAGATTCCTCCATGCAATCTTCCCTTCAAGTCATATTATGCAGATTCGAAAACTGTAAGAATCCTCCTTTTCCTGATTATCTAACCCCTTTACCTAGTTTCGAAAAGTATCCAAAGTATCTTCATCTTCTTGACGTCACAGGCAAACCGAAAAACAGATTCGTCATTCCAAGGTGAGGTTCCCTGGCTGTTTCTGTTGTACGTTGTGGTGAACACGGGTTCAAACTAAACCTAAAACTGTATATTGTTTCCTCATTCACGATACAGGTAGATAAGACCTCAATAGGCTGTGTGCTCATTCACATATTTTGCACCTGTTCTGGTAGGAGCCCTCATTCTGTCAATAATCTTCAATGAATTATGTATTGCTTGCTGTCCGCCTTAGGGCACTTTATTTGGTTTTTATTTCTAAAGCTGAGATAAACGGTAACGATTGCTATTGTTGTATCATAACAATATTAACAATAGCTAATGCTAATCGACTAAAAGACCCAATTCCATCTTATCGGTAAATAACCTCATTTCAGTATCAAAACAATCTTGGCCCGTGCGCGTGCGCGCCGTAAGGGCGCCAATTACGCAACTCAATACAACACAATACAAGATAATACGGGCGTTGGTCCAAAAATTTCAAATTCCAAAGATTTGCCAACTGTTCAATCATGCTCCCTTCAACTTTGTCGAGCATTCCAATTACCTCTTTTCCTTTTTTTGTGCCCCTTCTCTATTTCAAAGATCCTCCTCCACTTTTTTTAAAAAATGTAAATCAACTACTTTCTTCGCGTATTCCCTTCGGACCACTCGTTACTTTATAATGCATTCTAAAGACAGAAAGTCTGTTTTGGAATACTATTTCCATTTTCAGTTTTTTTGCTATTTCGTTATTTTTATTATTTCGTTTATTAATATATTCTATTATTTCACTATTCTTATAACTGCGTTCTAAATAAAAAAAATCTCCTTTTAGGAATGGCAAATTTTTCGTTTTTTATTTTTATATTTATTTTATATATTTATATTTATTTTATTTTTATAAGTATTTGGGTCCATAGGAATAGTACTTTATCAAGATTTCCAACAATGCAACAACGTTTCCTTTTTTTTCGGCACTCACGCACACCATAACAATGCAAAGTTGAAAAGCTCACTGGAACGCGTTAGACGTGTAAAAGTGAGAGTTTGGCTATATAACAGACATGACAAGCCATGTGAAGTTTTCTTAACACAAAAAAAAAATTAAGAAAAAAAAACAATAACGTGTATTCGTGCGGGACCCAGTATAAAACCCTAAATCGTGACGAAGATGCCTCAACACACTTTCGCGTTCCTTATTCCCATCCCATATCCCACTCTTCGTGTATAATAGTGTGTGATCCATTCCCAAAGTTGAGATCTTTTGCCGAGGCCACATTTCTAATCATATTACATGGTCTTGATGCCCTTTTCTTTTTGTTATTTTTTTAAAAATCCCAAAACGAGTCACGCCTTCCATTGCAGTGAAAGCCCTGATCGTTCATACAATTACCGATCTGTTCTTACAGCATTCAGCCACTTACAGTTTAACAAGACATAGAAGCGTTTATACAACATTTCCAAGAATGGGAAATCGATTTTTTATTCTAGAAACTTACGGGCAATTCCAATAACTGACATTATTTACGAATTTACTTTGGTTTTTGCTTTTTGGGGAGAATTAAATATAAATAGACAATTAATAATAAAAGAGAATTAATGATAAAATTGAAACAGAATTGTAAGTGCATTCTAGATTCCGAATCTAAAATGCAATACTGTAGCTCGTTTCAAATTCAAAAAGGAAAAAAGAAAAAAAATACATAAAAGAATAACGATACAAAGATACAAAGAAATAATTACTTTAATTAGAATCCTTAGTATACAAAAGGAGCTTAGAATTTCTTTAAAACAATAGTATTTCATTAGAATTCATTAGTATTCGTTATCCTAACAATTTTATCCTTGGAAATAGTACATGTACTATGTTTCATCATGAATCTTAATGTGTTGGCTAATATTTTCAGAGTGAATTTTTTTTTTTATATATTTTTTAAAATTAAATTTGACAATTTTTTTACTATTTGTAAAACTTTCAATAACGAAAGTAACCTTCTATATACTGTAACCAAGGCCATGAAACTGAATGCTGAAATACACCACTTGATAGATAATTCCTTCTTTGACTTGATTATTGTAATTAAATTTCCATAGTGTAATACAACATTTATAACGCAAACCAATTTCATATTATAAATTAAACAATTCACATTGGATTTTTTCCATATATTTTAAGTAGCCAAAAGAACCAACGGTAAAATAGCCAATAGTAAAAGGTACCAGGTACACTAGAAATTGGTTTTTATTATAGTGCAAGAGTTTTCTACGATATATATGAAACCAGTATAAGCTTCTTGTCTATACAGGTTGTTCAAAACCCATGCCTAAGTTGTTAACCGGAATCGAAATGAAGGAAGGGCGAGGCCAACAACTACTTTTGGGCCTTGTTTCTTTAGGATATCACTTGGCAATTCGGGTGTTTTAAATATATTCATTTTCTCAAAGAATACTAGAGCATATTGTCAGTTTTGTCCATTACAGCAAAACAAAACAAAACGGTAGGAACCCAGAAACCGACCAACGCCCTGGTCCGCCGCTCCGCCACCATGGCGTCACGGTCACGCACAGCTTTTCGTTTTTCTCAAAGAGTTTTATAGTTTGTCTTAACAGATCCCCAACTCGCTCTCCTCTAGTGCCTTAATTAACTTATCGCTCGCCACTCTCTCCCTTTTCGCTTGCAAACCATTTCAACAACAAAAATAAAACAAAAAAAACAATTGAGTGCCTAAATACTAACTCCTCCCCCACATCCTTTCTGGCCCCCAACAGAAAACAAGACCAAGACTCTAAACGGTAATTAGAAGCTGAATTAACGATCGTTCTTTTTCTCCACTTAAGGTTTGAATTGAAGATCTAAACAAATAGTACTTAGAACCTTTTAAAGAACCGGAATTAACGAGTGCTTTTGGCTCCACTTGATTTGAAGATGAAAAAACTAGTAAAAAAAAGAAATAAAAATACTTTCAAGTGTGTTATAGGGGAATGGTGTTGAGCATTAATTTACAAACAAGTTTTTGCACACACTGGAAAAGAAGGTTAGCTTGGCCGCTTTTCTAAAGCTATAAACTCATCCTTCCTTTCTCTCTCCCTCCCTCTCTCTGTCTGTCTTTGTTACTATACACCTTTCCACCTGCGTGTCGTGTCCTCCTCCTTCTTCTTGGTCTTCGTACCTCCAGTACCTCCTCCTCGTGCCTTATCTTTTGATCTCACATTCACATCAAAAGAAAAAGTCCGGAAAATCAAACATTTGGAAGATTTGGAAGATCCTCTTCAGTAATACACCTGAAGTTAGAGGGGGAGAAAGCACTTACCTGAAGGAGGTGTTTCTTGTATAGTCTTCAGGTAGAAGCGAGTCCGGTTTACTCTACTCCGTTAGTCCGAGTAATCGGCGTGGACAGCGAAATCCATGGCTCTTTGCTTTCCGTTTTCTTTTTCTTTTTTAATAAATATATATTTCTATGTGGCACCCGATTCGTTGACCACCACTTATCTTAAGAAACTTCACATGACTCGTTATTTTTTAAATAATTTTTTCTGAAATTTTACGAAAAAGTAATAACGAGTCAAAAGAAAAGCAAATTTTGGCAAAGAAGGGAACGTTGGAAGGCCACACTGACGAAATGTAAAAGTAATCCAGGGGAATCTCTGATGTAGGTCAATAATCAACTTTACGGTAGGATATGGTAGGATATTGGGGTATGATAAAGTATACTGTACACAAATGATAAACTTTGAAGATGTTTTGGTTGGAAACTTGGGGTTCTCAGGGCAGACAACTTGTGGCGGAGAGAGAAATTGCAGTTCACCGACAAGCTGTCATTCAGCAACTGCAGTGCAGCAGTGAGCTCAGGTAGTAGTAGGACTGGAAAGGATCCGCACCTAGGCACGGCCAAACCAAAAGGGTCCAGTGAAAGTAGAGCGAGAATGTGAGGTGGCTTTTTGCCTTGGCTGCTGGGAAAATTCTTGTTCTTAAAAGCCTTCTTGTCTAGGTGAGTACCGACCCACTGGAGCTTAGCAGCCCGCCTTTCCTAGCACTCCTTTCGACCGTGGTTTTATCAAGTGTCAAGAAGGAAATTAGTGCCCTATAACCCACGCATGAGCGTCGTTAAAAGAAACTACCACTCACGCTTCTTTCAATGATCTGATCATGTTCTTTTGTTTATTTAAAAAATAAAAGAATTATATGGCTGCGAAGCCTTTTCTTATGAAGCCAGTAAAAGTCAGGTCGAGTAAAAAGTAAAACAAAAACAACAAAGAAATTCAAATTCTACCGCCATGATTTTCGAACGTTTCGGTTTCAACACTGCTAGCGTGGTTTCCCATCACGGAATTACTTAATCACAGTTTCATCTTTGAAGCTGAGAAAAAAAGACATGCACACGTGTGAGAAAAAGGATAGGCCTACGAATTGACAAGACAACAGGTTTTTTGCCCCAATCATAGAAGAACAGTGGTTTTATAAGGGGAAATGACGCCATCATCATCACGCACTAACTTCCAGAGCGTCACGCGGGGTGGCGCTGAGGATTGAGCGTTGCCTTTTGCGCGCCAAGTTTGAAACACTTCAAACTGGGCGGAAAGATTCTGCCTCACAAAAGCGAGTAAGGAGACAGTTTGCAGCAATAGGACCAGACGTATGATATAGAATAGGAAGCAATGGCTAACCAGGTTGTTTCCTAACCAAGCAGTTGGACGAAAGATAATTTTGTAGCGGAGGAAGAAAGTAGATATGGTTAGGAAACCAGAAAGGAAAAACCGAAACATGACCTGGCTGTTATGATAAACACAAAAGTTGGTCCAAGACATGATGCAAAGAAACTGATATTTGCTGGGAAAAACCTTACTCAACAAAAGCTTTCAATTTCCTCATATCGAGCAATAAGTGCAACAGATTTTTTATAGACTTAAATAGATAATATCTATGCTCTATTTTGCCTGAAACAATATGTAATCGACGCCAAATTGCGTCAAAACTGCTCCACTAGAAAGTAATTTTTCTTCCAGTCAAAGCAACTGAGTGAACCTTTGACGAAAGTCAAACTAAGATTCAAATTTATGCTCCAGAAAGTAGCAACTGACGCTACTTGAAAGTGTAAAGAGAATGTCGAAGGCAGGATATTCCCAGGATGGATTTCGACCTTGACTGTAGACCTAGTCGACCTAGACGAGTCATAAATTGCCAGCCTATGCCTGTGGCTACAGAATTGAACTTAGGCCTATGAGTAACCAAGCCACTGACAATAAAGACCTGAGAAAGGAGTGAAGTTCAGCCGACTGAGGCTGACCTTCACTGTAAGCCGGCAGGAAAAGACTATGAATTTCACTTTCCCCTAAATGTGACCCAAAATCCGGCTATTGAAAACCTCAAAGCCTTGGGTCAACTTGGAAAGCGCCAGTCGAGCTCGTTGTTGGGTTGGAATGGCGTCAAAGGTGCCCCCCTTGGAGAAATACGCAGACAATCAGACCAACTGGGCAGTAAAGTAACGGGCCTCAACTAAGCACAAACTAATCCTTACAACTACAAATGAAAAGGGAAGGTTTTCATAAATTCTACAACATTATATGGGTAAGGCCTTGTTTGACGCAAAACATCCCCATCGGCGTGTTACCGCGTGGGTAATACGCCGGATGATCGTGGATGTCATCGATTACGCAGAGTTTGACACGAGATCCATCATGTCACTCCTTGAGCCTTTGCAGAAAGTCGTAGTACCCTGACTGATCGCTTTTCCTCAAATTCAAACATCCTAAACTCCAAAACCAATGTACGGATGCTACTTCGGCAGCCATCCTGTACAGTACTGTACCAGTACATCCGTGCTTCTCCATCGGCTCCGTAGCCGTGGCGAACATGTTACCTGCATCTTCGGATTTATTGGTCGCCAGTATGGTGTACTTTGTCTTAGTCGTCCGTTTGACCAACCCTTTAAAACTACATCATGGACTTTTGCGGAAGGCGTCATTTATACCGGAGGACCTTCATCCAGCACAATAAAGCATCCGACGGGCCTTAACTCTTCCTCTTCCCCATGGTTCTGTACTGCCTATCCCCATAACAAGCACACTCCCATCTTCAATCTTAACCGCCTCCTTTTTAACCATTAATTTGACGTGAAAGAAATAGCAAGTTGGAAGATTTGCGGCCGTAAGGTGCCAATGTGGCGTGAGACGTCACTACGCATTGCTGGGAAGATTCCAAAGCACGTACTCCATGCAAGGAAGTATCCCGAAGCTATACATAGCCAGTCAGCCATAGGCTGCCCTTTCTGGACAAACAACTCGTCTCGTCCTTCAACTTCCTAGGTGTGGTGTACGGATGATGCTTATTGCTGCCACGTGTTTCACTACGATGACCACCAAAGTCCGCTACCGGATACGACCTTCCTCTGGTCACTCATAAATAAATATGCGCATCGTATGATTCAAATGTCACCTCATCCAAAGATTTGAAAATTAGCATGGGTGTTCTATTTGCCCTGTAAAAATGAATCACTTTACTATAAATACACTCCTCCTCTCTAAAATGAAGGTACATCTATAACTCTTGAAGTACAGAGTACAAGGCATGATATGACATGAAAGGTACGTGTAAGGTATAGAAAACAAGTCGAACGGTCGGGTCCTCCCCAAGTTCCGCATGGCTATCTGCCGGAATTTGGTTCAAGCTCCACGTTTTTACAACTTCATTTAGGATTTAGCTTTCTTTTGACTTAAATGACTTTGACTTTCCTGTGTTAATTATATAAATGCAAGGAACTAAGCCACACTCCTTTGATACGGGCAAAAGAAGAAAAACACAATATTTTGATTTACAAACCCAAATCTCCTGATAAGGGACTCTACCCCCCAACTCGAGATTTTCGACGTTGCTTTTTGCCCTCAGATAACAGGGTACCACCCGGGTACATGCTAACCGATAAGCTTTTAAGACCCCGACCCCTAATATCAATTAGTAATCGCATCCGATTGTAATCATCACTCATCGCCAAATTATGCCAAAACCTCAACGCATAAAAGGAAGACCCTTTCAGACTCCCTTCTTCAATAATTCCCCAAAATTCTCTTCGACAAATAAGAAAACAAAGAATTTAATAATGTCGTTGCGAAATCTTAGGGGAATTTCAACACTGACACTGGGAGGTCATGTGTTCTCCGGCCTGAAGCGTGAGAAGTTAGCTAGGCCTATCAGCACAAAAATACTGGCCGTGACGACCGGTCAAGGAAGCGAAGGACAGCCGACTGTTGTGGTGAGTCGCCAGGAAAAGATTGCGAAATTCACTTTTCCCAACGATGTGACCCAAATCCCGGCTATTCGAAGTCTACCAAACGTAGGTCAGCTGATAGAAGAGCAAGTGCCCGCCAAGGCGCCTTTGGTGATCATTTTTGGCTGGAACGGAGGAAAAGACGTCCACTTGGAAAAATACGCGACCATTTACAGTAATATGGGGTAAGTAATATCCAGGGAGAACACTGAAAGAAATGTCCTTACTAAACTTTATGGGATAGATGTGTAATCCTCCGCAAGACATCTCCTATCCTGTACTCGTACTTGACGCCTTGAGAGCATTACCATGTGGCCGGGATGATCGTCGACGTGATCCAGCACGCGAGGCTTGACAAGAGGCCCATCATCTGTCACTCCTTCAGCCTCAGCGGAGCCTCTCAGTATCGTTACCTGTCGCTTTACCTCGAAGACCGACATCCTGAGCTGCGCAACCAAATCCGCGGCTGCGTCTTCGACAGCGGCCCAGTACCCCAGTACTTCTCCGTAGGCACTCGAGCCTTGGCGGATGCTCTTCAACTCCCTGGACCTTTACCTTTATGTTTGCTGGTCGCGGCGTCCGGCTTCTTTGTATTCCGCGTCATCCGGACGTTGAACTACATCTGGGCCTTTGGCCGCGGACACCATTTACCGCGCGGTCCCTTCATCCTGCGCTACGAGAAGTCCAGCTGGCCTCAACTGTTCCTGTTCTCCAAGAGCGACCGCGTATCTCCCTATAAAGTACGTAGTCCAAAACTGCCAACCCTTTGGAGTTTAGACAACTTTTGTCCAGTTTAATCTGCTGAACTTTGATATAAACAGGAAATTGAAAGATTCGCTGCCATGCGACGAAAACGTGGCGTGGATGTAACTACGCAATGTTGGGAAGATTCCGGACACGTGTTCCATGCGAAGAAGTACCCCGAGCAATACAAAGCTACTCTGGGCGCCTTCCTAACCAAATGTCTAGCCATTGAAGGCCACGTGGGTTCCGATGCTTTATATGACACGAACCCACCACAGATCCTTAAACTGCCCTCTCATTAAAGTTTGCCAAATCTTGGGCTATCAAGGTGTCAAGTTACTCTGCATTGTAAAATACAATCATGGATCCATCTGCTACCAGCAACTTATGCTAAATCGAAATAAACATCTCCCTTTCTGATGGACGACGGCTGTTTGGTACCCACGAAAGCTTTTTACTGTAATCGAAAGTCCACCTAAGCTTTCAAAGACAAGCAAGGTCTCTAACGTAATCTCGCGCGGATTTCCGCCTAGACCACATGCGGCGCTAGGCGTTTTCGGGCCTAGGGCTCGAACCTAACCAGGCCCATTAGTACGCAAGATGTGGCCGTGAAGCATACCTGCCAGGGCAAAGCAAAAGGCCACTGTAATGGTGAGCCATCAGGCAAAAAAATATGCGATTCACTTTCTCCCCAAAGCTGACCCAGATTCCGGTTCTTTAAACCCTCAAAACGCGGGTCAGCTGGTACGGGGAGCAAATAAACCAGCATACATCCCTTTCAATGCTCTGTTGCTTGACGAAAATGGGAACGATCCCTGTTTCAAAGAAAAAAACGCGGATATCTGATATGAGTATGGCGCAAGTTCACATGTCCAAATACCGGTTTTGCAATGAAGTTTAAAATTGGAAAAAGAAGTATACGATGTCGTTTTTAATGCGTAATCCTAGATCATAAAACCCTCATACAATAGTGGCTATTTACTATCTCGCTTTACGATTGATGGTCGACGTCGCCAACCAAAAACGCTACATAAACAGCAATCAAGCCCCATCAAGGAATGTAATGCCATAGCGCAACGCTTAGAAGCACGTGTTCGCACGTGCTCGCTAAGCGGAAGCACCCGCGGAGCGGTACAAAACTACGGTCGCTTCCCCGCTGCCAGTCAAGGTCGCGTGTTTTTCGGATAGAATAGAGGTTATCAAACCCTTATCCATATCCCATTTAGCTTAAATTTCTCCCGCCTTAAAAGATGGGCAATTCCGCAAAGAATTCTTTGCTCAATCTAAGTAAAACTGCCCTAATGCCCTGAGTAAATCCTTGTAAAGTGGACCCTAATATTGGTTTAAGCAAAATGTTGATAGGATGTTCTTCGCGACTCGCGGCTTCTTTCCAAATCCACCCTACCTATTCAAAATATACACGAACATGTCCAAAAGTATTAAAGGCTCGGCTGCCTTGGATTTCTTTCCTTTTACCTTGGAGAAATATTGGGCGAGGTTGGCACCAATTTCGTACCATTCTTTCACGTCCAAGGACGCGTCCCACCGTTTCCCAGTGCCTCGCCAACGTGCAATGGGAACTGCTCGGTCGGATTTGAACTCATTTTGAGTCAGGACGGTCAAGACCAACGCGTCCTGGAATTCCAATAGGCACTCTACATTTCGAGCCCATTTCGGGAACTGGAGCTGATGATAAAACCACGTGTGGTCACGATAACTTACTTTCAAATTCATCGTTGGAACTACATCTTCCTAAACCAAAAGGATCCCCCCAAAAAACAATCCTCAACTTAAAAAATATACAAATTCCAACGTCCAAACTCTAACTTCTCGATTGATCTCTCGCGATACCTTAATATCCAATTCATTGTCGGAACTATAGCTTCCTAAACCAACAAAAAACAAATCTACTAATCTTACAAATCCAAATTCCAACATCCAAACGCTTTGTTTACATTCCTAGCTCCCGTTAAATAAACAAACCTTCCAAGGTTTAAACTCCAAACCTCAACGCCAACGCCTTTGTTTACATGTGTAACTAAGATTAGGAATGAAGCTTTGAAAAGCTAAGATTAGAAATGGAACTTTGCTTTTAAAAAATTATCCAAGTCCAAATGGACCGAAAGGAAAGCCTCGACGTGAGCTTAAAGTCCATGTTTTGGAAACGTCGATACTACTATGTTTACTTTCCAAAGTCCGAAACTTAGAGCGTGCAAAGTATACCCGAGCAACAGATAACGAACTAGAAAAAATATGGTAAAAAGTAAAAAATAACCTACCGAATGGGAGTGAAACTGAAAGATTTTGCTATAGTAGGCTGCTAACGGTTCATTCCATTGGGCCCGGACGTGCATATCGACCAGTCCGCCCAGCATCAAACAAGTTTCCCAGTTGTCGATTTCTCCGGCATGGAAAAAAATTTGCTTGAGGGTCACATTCAACACCTCCCATACTGGCGATTGTCCTATCTGCGTGATCCAGGTGACAAGCGCTTGTTGAGTCTCGTCGTACGCCGTGCTCATGTTACTTTCGAATGTATAGTAGGGTGACGTTAAGTTATGACGGACCTGCAACTCCGACCGACCTTGGTCATCGTGGGCGCTACGGTCCACACCCAACTGGTAGTTTACGATGCTCCCGTCGCCAATTCCCTGCTCCTGGCTGCCATACCGACCTCCATACGTGGCGTGCTCCACGTGAACTTGAGGGGAAAGGAGTGAATTCTCGGAACGCGAGATGGTGGTAGTACGACTCCACGCCTCCCAATCGCTCCGTTTTGACGATGCGTTCCAAGTTATGCTAATTTGTCAACCCGCAATATTTACTATTAGCTTCTTTCTTTCTTTTCATTTCTATTTTCAACAACACCATTTCTTTGTTCCCTATCTTGAGCTTACTTGAGCTATCTTCATCCTATCCTATCCTAGCTTCTTGAGCTTGTGACCTTACCTATGTTCTACAAGCGAGTCCAAGTCCTGACGACTTTCTCTCCTCCAGCACGCCGACATACGTATCGGAAACGGGACTACCTCCCACGTTAAGTGGAGCTCTTGACGCGAAGTATTCGGGAGCACCGCCAGGTCCGCCAGGGGCGTCCACACGCATTCCCATCTAACGATAGGCTCAGTAACCTGGGGTTCCAAACCAGAATGGAAAGAACGAATTATGGTTTATGGGTGGACGGCCAAGATTGATTAAACACAAGTTCCATACAAAAAAAAGGAAAAAAAATCCGGATCAATCGTTCAATTTCTACTTTCTTTGTCCCTTTTAGGGACTTTTCTGCTCTAGTATATATATTTATACTGCGCATACCTCGTGATCGTGACTTGGTCGCACTGCTATGCCACCCTGGTATGCATGACTCGGGGTTTCTTCGTAATATGCCCAATAAGTGTGCGTCCGACCCAACCATCTGATCACGCCTTGGTTGCCCACCTGCATGAACACAATTCAAGTCAACTCTGTTTTTTTGTGTTCCTTTTAACTCATTACAATCTCTTGTTTAACTCGATCGCTGTCGCTCAAAGCTCCTTTCCAATCCCACGAGATCAATTCTGACTCTCCCAAGCTGACAGACCCAGTTGAGGAGTATGGACCAAAGGTTCCTTTCAGAATCCAATGCGAAAGCTTGAGCTTCACTGTCCAAACACCCTAAATGACGGAAAACGAACTTTTTAACGATTAAATCCTAAAAACGAAACAACACGTTTGATTTATCTGAAGATTCGCAATCTTCGATTAGATCTAAGATCTTTGGTTAGATCTAGACAATCTAAGATCAGTACTGTATAGTACAAGTCTTAAGCGTAAGTAGAGCTTTCGAAAAGCTCTTAAGAGCTTTTCGAAAGTTTTATATTCACCTGGTTGACACTAATTTCCATTTGAAAGAGGAAAGTGAAGGTACTTTTCTCCCAAACATGACCTTCAATGCTGGTAACTTGACGGTTGTTCAAAGATACGTTGAATTTAGCCAAATAGACGCTTGTTTGGACCACCCATTGCTCTTTTATCCCACTTTCAGCATTCACGAGCACTTCCTCGCCCCCAAGTGTCGTTTTTACGAGGCTGAAGAGCTCTTCATCCAGTCCAGGATCTTTTTGCCATTCTCGCCACAGTCGTAAAACCATTGAAGGACGGTAAACCGAAGGATTATCCATAGTCGCTTTATAACTGACCTCTCCATCAGTGCCAACAAATCGATAGATGGCGTCATTCAACAGAACCCAAGTCCACTTCCTAAACGACCAACGACCCGGAAAATTGAGGAGAAAAGGGAGAGAAATTGTAATGGGAAAAGGCACGCATACATGAGGCAAGCAATCAAGCATGTGACGCTTGATCTCTAAGAATGGTGTTCACCTGTCATGCTCTGAAGCCTGCGATATGTTCTGAAGTAATAAAACTCCTGAATGCATAACGCTGTCGACGTCACTCTGAGTCAGGTTCCATCGATTAGACAAGGAAAACGTTTTTAGATAACTTTCTCTGACACAAGATGCTGGTGGCCCTCCAATTGCAGTCCCTATCACTCCAAGTAGAACTGGAAGAACAAAAAACACAGGAAAACAGGTTCATATTATGGAAAAAATCAAGAAACTGAGGCAATGAAGAAATCTTACCTGTCAACAACGAATACCATGACGTTATTAGATCCATCTTTGCATCACAAAAAATTGCTCAATTTTTATGAAACCTGTTGAAAACAACACAAAAACTTTTCAAAGATTCGGAGAATCACCAGGCAAGAATGAAATACAGGACTCAATTCAGGCCAAACTTGAAAATGAACAAATTGTCTTCGTTTTACTTAATTTATAACAAAGAAAATTAATATAATTTAAGATTGTCGTATAAGTAAGATTAGTCAGATGTACCTTGAGTTACTTGATTATCAGTGTGGTGTTTCATTACACAGTTGTATGATGTTTTGTGCACATTGCGGTGCGATTTAAGATCGGTGCCATTAGCAGTAGCACGGATAACTACACCATTTGGTGTAAGAATAAGAATGGAGACGCTTAGCTACTGCAACGCCTGATGAGATATATATATATATATATATATATCTCAATGTAACCTAATAATTAATTATCGAGTTAATGCTTTACTCTGGAGAAAACAAAGAATACGCTCAAGGGCCTTCTTGCGTAGCAATAGCTAAAACTTGTTGCTGTCTTTCACACTTATGGCTACGCCATATCGCAATGTGGCGTAGCAATAGCTTCCCACTCCATCTGATTACTTTAGTCTTAGGGTTTATCTGATGAAGCGGGTAAGGTAATACAAGTCGACAAGCCCTAACACGCCAATGTAAATGGAGCTTGTTGACGACCACAATAGCGAGGCAAAACATTATTATTAAAGGTGGAGCTCAATTTGGGTCGTGATGACTATAAAGAAACCGCAGTTCAAGGTTCTAATTAAGCAGTCTAGGGTAAAAGGGTCGTAAACGGCCCGCCATTTTGAAATTCACAACAACTAACGCGGTTTCGTACGTTAACATATGAAATTAATTCAAAGAACACGCTCACGGGACTGAATAAGAGAAAATGCCTGTATAACTGCGTAACGTCATTAGACGAACAAGTCGAAATCATGTTCGTTAATGAAAGTTTAACCAATCGAACACAATCTATCTCAAAATGGATGAAGAACGTGCGTTACCCTTGAGAGCAAGGAACACAAGGAATCTTTGATGAGGTTGTAACAAGATTAATGTAATCAAGTTACGTCAACGACGCTATTGGAACCATGCCGCCTAAAAAGGCTAGGCGAATGCTGTCTGTGTATTGCTAATTTTCTTTTGAGGCGGGAAATCGAGGCGTCGTTCTTTGGTTTCTGAATGAGGTTGACAGTACGATGCAAAGTTCTAATTAGATTGCAATATGAAAAAAGTTTTCATAACCCACCAGCACGTCTAGACTATAAGGATTTAATTTATGCGCACGCCAACAACTGTCATGAGGAATGACTTGGAACATGCTGGATCTTCCTAACATTTCACTGGGTGGTACCCTACGAGCAAGTTGCCTCCAGTTTCTCGATAAGAACGTTTTGTGGAAAACTACAACAATAACTCAAACATAAGTGCCAAACTAGTGAAAATAGCCAAGTACACTGTCTGTGAGTTAATAGTGTGAAATTAACAACTTTGGAAGTTGATGGTTCAGTATTTATCTGATAATGCGTCAAGTACAGTACGGTACAGTACAATACAATACGCCACTAACTGAAGGTAACGAAAAGTAGTACTAATAGAAATAGAAAACCTGACATGTCTGGAGTGGCGTGTGAAACACACCGAGCTTCTAACTCTGGTAAGTGGTAAGCAAATAAAAGGTGTGGCACGCCAAGGGTCCCTATTACTACAGAAACGCAACAGGCCGTTAATTAAAACAATGATGGGTCATAAGTACGCCCTTGATGTGCAACGCATGTAATTAAAGTGTACGCAAAGAAAAAGAGCAAAGCACGGTTGCATTGACTCAACTTTTCCAGTTGTATGACAGGGTGGAAGAAGCATCAGTCAAGTCGTGTACGTACAGTCCAACAGTTTGCAACCAAAAGTGTGTGTAAGTATGGAAAGTACCGACACTGAGAAAGCCGAGTTTAAAGAACCTTTCGGTGAGCCAATAACAATGACCGCCTTAGAAGCTCAGGAGGAAGCTATCCGCAAGAAAAAGCGGGAGCACGTCGAACATTTCTTCTCCACGACTACTTTCCACGGCCTGACTCACATTGTGAACCCTGACGAGCTGTTGCATTTGCGAATTAGTTGGGCTATAGTCGTCGTATGTTTCCTGATGATCTCAATGCAGTCCATCTACTCCAGTGTGACCAATCTGATGAGCTACAAACTAAGCAGCGAAATCTCGGACGTATTTACGGAAGAAATGGCCTGGGGCATGACACTGCCAGATATCCATATCTGCGATTCCAGTATCTTCAACGCTAGTCGACTTAGAGGTTTCCCATTTTCCATTTTAAACATTATGAAATAGTAATTGCAAAACTGAACGAGAGATGGTGTAGCTATGGGTTTCAATGACACGATGGGCACCTATTTGACATTGGCCACCTCTGACAACGCACCTAGCGTTAGTTTGTTCGAAGATTCTGATAAGCAACAGGCTTTGAAAGAAGAGTTTCACCGAATTTTGGCCAACGGCTCTTGGACTATGAAAGATGTCGTCGACCAAACAGCCATCAAGTTAATTAACCATTTTTTTATATATATTAAGGTAAAACTCGTGTCATTTCGGGTATTGCAGCTGCACTGATATTATTCTGGGCTGTTCTACGAACGGGGTATGGATCCCACCAGATTACTGCTGTTCGGGGTTCTTTAGAACCAAACCTTACGTGACTATCTTCGGCAGCTGTGTCAGTGCCAGCGGTCTTATGCAGACTTATGAGTCGAGGGATGCCGGGTTTATAGTGTACGCTACCCCGAATACTCGACACATTATCGGTAAAACATACTTATATACCATCCACCCGCTACAAATTCGAACCCACTCAGATTTTGACGCTTCGCTCATTAAACCCGAATACATTCTGCAGCAAGGACTGTACTACGCCGTTTCAAGTAAGACGAACAACGTCGAATTTGTTCTGCACAAAGATGGCCGCTACGCGTTGCCTAACTCGTGGATCTCGGTCCCAATTAGCAAAACAGTGGTAAAAATATCGCCAAAAGCCTAACTATACCCCAAAACGAGTCAATACGATCGAAAACTAAAGGTTCTTATTGCAGGTCGATAACTCTGAACTGAAGGATAACATCCTGGCACCGTACACATGTGTCAATGCTAATGATCCGGTCCACAGGGAGCTAAAGGCACCCAATTACAAGTATTACAGTGAGAGCAACTGCCTTAGTTCAATTTACCAGAAGAATTTCCAGCATTTCTTCAACTGCTCGGCTGTATTTTCAAATTACGGGAGTAATTCGCTTGAATTTTTTAAAAAATATCTTTTCAATTCTAGCTTACATTTCCAGATGCTTCCGAAATATGTGATCCTAGCCAAATCATTGGCATTGACTTGAACTTAATTCTAACCGACTCACCCGACAATAGTAAAAAAAAAAAAAAAAAAAAAAAAAAAAAAAAAAAATTAAACCAAGGTTTTAATCTGAACACACAATGAACAGGGCCTAATACGATATGTCCCTCTGAATGCGTGGAAGAAAAATATGATATGGCACCTAGTTACGCTGATCTCAATCCAAAGAGTCTAATGAAAACATTGGAAACGTATAACATGTCCGAAGCCAATGACGGAAGTGATCCTGTGGTGCTCCACTTCTTTTACTCTTCCTTCATCTACCAAACCCGCACCAATCATCCTAATACGCTGGCCAACTTCTTAGGTAAAAGCCAAAATAAATATTAAAATTAATTAAAATTTGTAAAAATAAATTATTGTAATGATAGGTGAAGTGGGAGGAAACTTGGGTTTGTTTCTAGGAGCCAGTCTTATTACTATTGTGGAAATTCTGGCTCTCTGCATCCGTTGCTGCACCAAATAATATTTTTATTTTATTTTTTTAAAAAAGAAGTCTTTCAATCAACTTTAAAATCACACGCACTTGGTGTAATTCACGCAGCTGATTTGCTAGCAAGTTCAGTTTGTTTCTTTCGCAAACTTTAATCTCTACATTTGCAGTATTCGATCCGAATGATAACTCGATCCAAATGACGGAAGGAATATTAATTCCGTTTCAAATTTTTACGACTTAAGGCTATTTGTGCAAAGTAACGATTTTCTGCATACACCTTTTTCTTTGTTGCGCAGCTAAGGAAGTCGTTTTAAAAGCTACTACATCGCGATGGTTTTCTTTAGAAACGAACGAACCCAACACACGTGAGATTAAATTGAGTAACTTACTTAGTGTGAGTAACGTAGTTAACTTGACCAATGTAAGAGGATTAACACCCTCGAGTCTTCTTCAATGTTGCTAACACACTTTCCAGTCAAAGCGCACGCTCGTCGCCATCTATTAGCGCTAACAGGAATTCTTTATACGTTACGCGAACCGGGAGCGTTTTTTTCCTCTTGGGAATAGTAGAATAGTAAGACCACAAAAGGAACTGCTTAATCAGTTTTCGGTAGCAAAAAGTAAAGTCGCCTTTTTGATTGGACTAGATTTGATTGCATGCCTTCCCTTTGTCTAAGGTCCTTCAGCTCACGGTACCTATTACCAAAACAGTGGTAAATAATCATCGCTAACTAGTAAAACTAAAGGCCCAACACTCGGTGCTTATTAAGCTTTCTATTTCAGTGAACTTAAGGGCAAATTAAGGACAGTAACCACACAAAAATGCAGAACACGTGGGAACGAAATGTTGTTCTATCACTCTGAAAGAAAATTAAAGGCGTGGCGTGACTCGGAATCACGATTACTTCAGTAAAAAGCTATCCCGGTACTCCTAATTAAGCGGAAAGAGAATGACTTGAAAAGGTCATACTACCACGCAATCGTTTTAATTGAACCAACACGCGAAACTTTCACGTGCGAGCGAGTCTGTACATAGAACGCTGCAGACTTTCCGTAGTGCTTCTGCTTCAGTTCAAAGAAACTCAGCGAACACGACAGGTCGCAGATTGTGCCACGATGTACAATGTTGGAACAGATAAGGTGTTCATTGAGGACACTAAAGAGCCGTTGGAAAATAGTGAGCCAATTGTAGCAATTCGGAATCATAATGAAACGCCTCGGAACAAGCGCGGCGAGCAAGTGGTGCATTTCTGCTCGACGACCACGTGTCACGGCTTGACTCACATTGTCAACCGCGATGATAAGTTGCTATTCCGGATTTGCTGGGCCGTTGTCGTCACTTGTTTCGTCCTCATTTCTGTGCAATCCGTCTACTTAAGTGTTATGAATTTGGCGAACCGAAAACTGACCAGTGAATTCTATGAAATGACTGACCGTCTTGCTGACGCGACATTACCAGACATCCATATCTGCGATTCGAGTATCTTCAACGCCACTCGGCTTACAGGTTAAAGACCCAGACTTATTGAATCTTGGGCCAGACTTTAGTTTTTTAAATTTAACTTCAATTTTGAATACAATCTAGAAATAGGCTTCAATAGTACCATGGCCACGTACTTGACCTTAGCCACCTCAGACAATTCAGCCGTTGAGTCTTTGTTAGCCAATCGGAACAAACAAAAGGCGTTGAAGGAAGAATTTGACCGAATTTTGGCCAACGGCTCTTGGACCATGAAAGACGTTGTTGAACACGCAGCCATCAAGTTAATCAAGATCTTCATAATAAAATTATTATTAATACTTACAAATTATGCCAATTATATTTAAGATTGTAAATGATTCGGTTGATACTTCGTAGATGCACTGATATGCTTATGGGCTGCACCATGGCAGGGGGCTGGCATCCGGCAGCAACTTGCTGTCGAAAGTTCTTTGCCCCAGAGCCGTACGTGAGTATCTTTGGCAGCTGTAGCAGTACCCATGGGAGGGTAATCAAACAAGAATACGAGTCGAGAGATGCTGGATTCGTAGTATATGCAATCCCCAATGCCCGCCACATTATTAGTAAATAAAATAAATAAAATAATTCCGATTTATTCAGAAATTCCAAGTTCTACTTTCAACCTGACTAGATTTTGATCATTCCCTCATTAAAGCCGAGTATATTCTGCAAGAAGGCCTGTACTACGCGGTGTCCAGTCCGATTAACCACATTGAATTTACCTTGCACACGACAGGACGCTATGCCTTACCCAATTCATGGGTTTCAGCACGAATTATCAAGTCCGTGGTAAGAAATACATAGCTTCATTAGTTAAGAATTAACCCAGTATTTTTTTAATAATTGGCACCAATTGTCTAATTTAGTGGTTATACTACAAAATTTATTGGAATTAAATATTATTCTAGAAACAACTAGATCCATTTCGTAACGCATTTTGGAAATATTGGGTTAAATTCATAGAACCCATTTCGAGTATTTGGAAAAAAATGACTTCATTTTATAAGCTAATTTTTTTTTTCGTCTCCAGGTTGATAACAGTGAACTTAAAAGTAACTACCTGGCGCCTTACACCTGCGTTAATTCTGACGATCCTGTTCACACAGAATTAAAGACTCCGGACTATCCTTACTACAGCGAGATAAACTGCATCACTTCGATCTATCAAAAAAATTACCGACGTTTCGTAAATTGCTCTTCTATATTTTCCAGTTATGGAAGTAATTTGTTCTTTTATAAGTCTTTCGTTTACCGAACGAAACGAGATTTCCAGTTTTGAGCAACACATTACTTTTTAACCCACTAGATGCCACCAATCTCTGCGACCCGAGCCAAATTGTAGGCGTGGACATGGACTTGGTCATTAAAGACGTTCCAACAGAAAGTAATTTCCTTCTAGAAGTATTTTCTTAGCAAAATGATTACAAAAGATTTGAGAATGGGAATAACTGGTAAACAAATTTTATAAGGTATAATTTCATAAATAGAATTTCTAAATTCATAAATAAATTGATTTGGATTTATAAAATTAAATAAATTTATAAGTATAATCTGAAATTTCTAAATGAAAATCTGACAATAAACAGAACCAAACGACGTTTGCCCCGTGGAATGCGTAAAAGAAACCTACGACCTCTCACCCAGTTACGCAGAAATCAACAAAGCGATTCTAGTCAACAAATACGACTCGCAAAAGATTTTAAACACCAACCTCGAGAGGGACCCAGTGGTGCTCCATTTCTTTTACTCTTCCTTTAATTACGAAGTCCGCAAAAGTCACACCAGCACCTTCACCATCTTCTTAGGTAAATAAAGGCAGTTACAACAATCGATAATGATTACTAATGATCATTAGGTGTACCAATAATGATGATTGATATTCCTGACAAACTTTAGGCGAAGTGGGTGGAAATTTGGGCCTTTTCCTAGGCGTCAGTCTTATTACAATCGTGGAGTTTTTGGTCCTCTGCGTCCGCTGCTGTGCTCCGTAACGCATTCCAAAAAGACCCTTTATGTCCCCTTTCTTTCTCGCTTTAACTATGTAGCTAACCTTTCACAAAAAAACTAAGGATGCTTATAACCATACATGGTAAATGTGGTCACGAATGGCGATCCCATTTTTCCCCTTTGGCTTGTGCTACATTAAACATTCATACGGGAAACGATCGTTATTGCAGTAATTCTAACCCCACTTAAAGGTGTCCAGGAGAAGCCGTCCGGAGGCCGAAGAAGAACTCATACTCTGGGTGTACCATAAGAGTATTGACTATAGATATAGGGGCTTTTAGAGAGTCGTACCGTTGGAAAAGTTGTAGTAGTAAACCAAGATTATGGACACGCATTCCATGTCAGCAGAATAAGACCTTGTGACTATGGCTATTGACATTATTAGCTATTGTGGCAATTGCGGTAACTATTGCGTGAACACAACGGAACTCGCGGTCATGGACTAAGTCCATCGCCAGAGGCAAGGTAACCGCCGTGGGCAGTGGTTCAGGCAGCTGACAGTTGGGCGGCCATGTTAAGACCTAATTTCATTACGAAGGAGTTTTTACGAGGGTCTTCTGTTACACCAGTGACCGTCTCCGCTTTAAAAGCTCAATACGATAACCCTAAAAAGCGCCGATGTGAAGAATGGGTGAATTTCTGTGAAACGAGCAGCAGTCATGGCTTGGCTCATATGGTGGATCCGAAGGAGTTGTTCGGGTTGCGGATTGCGTGGGCTCTAATCGTCGCGAGTTTCTTGGGAATCGCCGTCTACTTTGTCTACCTAAGTATATCCAATTTGACGAACCGTACCTTGACGAGCGAGATTCTGACCAACTACAGCCAACCCAATGAATGGGGTATGGCCTTGCCTGACATTCACATCTGCGATGCTAGTATCTTCAACGGCACTAAACTGCAAGGTTACTTCTCACGTACAAGAAGGGCAATCTTCTAAATTGTGTACCCTAATTTTTTAGAAATGGGGTTCGGTGGTACTTTGGCCACCTTCTTAGTACTGGCTACGTCGGAGAACGCTCGCAATGCAATCTTCGCCAACGATACTAGCGAATATCAAGCTCTGAAGAAGGAGTTTGACCGCATCTTGGCCAACGGAAACTTGACCATGAAAGACGTGGTCGAAAGAACGTCTATTAAGTACTGATACCCACCTTCTTAATCTTTGGTTCTTAATCTAGTAAGGTAGTAACTATGAAAACCGTGACAGATGTGTGGACATGCTGCTTGGCTGCAGTAGGTTAGGCCAGTGGCACCTGGCGGAAGAATGCTGTGCCAAGTTCTTCAGGCCCACACCCTTTGTGACCATCTTTGGCAGCTGTATCACCACGCACGGGATACCAAATTTCCAACAATATGAATCAAGAGACGCTGGATTTGCCGTCTACGCTCTTCCCAATGCCCAGCACATCATAGGTACTGTACTATGCTGTACACTCCACTACTTCATGGATTTTAGCTGAAGACGGTCAATAAAGCTATTTTTTTATCTTTCGAAGCAGATTTCAATGTTTCTTTGATCAAAGCCGAGTACATTCTGCAGCAAGGAGTGTACTACGCAGCCTCCAGTCCGGTCGTACATATGGAGACTGTTTTGCACACTGCCGGAAGATTTGCTTGGCCTGATGCATGGGTCTCAATTCCCATAACGAAATCACTGGTACAGTACACCAGCAGCAATACCAAAGAAATACGGGTACATTTCTTCCTAATTCTATAGGTAGACAACAGTGAATTGAAGGACAACTACCTGGCGCCCTACACTTGCGTTGATAGTTCTGATTCTGCAGTTATGAAGCTCAAAACACCTGAATATCATTACTACAGTGAAACAAATTGCATAGCAGCCATTTGGCAGAAGAACTTTCGTAGCGCTTACAATTGCTCTGCTGTATACTACAATCACGGAAGTAATCCTCTTACTCACATGTATAAAAATAGTCCTAAATTGTAAACCTTCTTAAGATTCTACGGTTTTATGTGACCCTGTCACGATTATGACTTTGGACTTTTCGTTGATCGCAGTTGGTACTCCGGGCGAAAGTAATTCTAGCTCACAAATTTGCCAATTTCTTCATATTTTTATTTTTTACTCGGAAATTCTTTGAACAGGACCCAGTACTATCTGTCCTATTGAATGTGTGGCGGAATCTTACAATCTAGCGCCAAGTTATGCCCAAATCAATAAAGATATACTCGTTTACAAGTACGGACTGACGGAGCTCGGGAATACTACCCAAGGATTGGTGGTACTCCATTTCTTCTACTCTTCCTTCGCCTACCAAGTCCGTAAGAGTCACACTAACACGCTCATCAAGTGGTTAGGTAAATCTAACATTATTATTTACTTTTTTTACAAATATATCGAAGCTTTCAAACTTTTGGATTTATAGTTTTTATAATTAGGAGAAGTGGGCGGGAATATGGGATTATTTCTAGGAGCCAGTCTCGTTACCATCGTGGAAGTTTTCGCTTTATGCTTCCGCTGCTGTTTTAGGTCATCGCTCTAAGTTTTAACGCCAAAGCCTTCTTCCTCCACGCCTTCTACTGCCCAATCGAGTCCTCGTTGCACTATTCCAAGAAACCAAAACCTTCCTAACCCATTTTTACGGAGTTCACAACTTGAATTCAAAGTCAATCCCTACATCTAGTGACAACACAATGCATTAATTGACACCCAGATTTTCCATTCGTGTAACAAGGCACTATTAAAGGGAGTCAAACCCAACCGAAGGACACAGACAATTAATTACTAACGAAAGAGACAGAACAGGGTTGTTTTTTCAAATCCCAGATGTCAATCTGTATAGAACTCACCCACAAATGGGTCCTGGACCTGATAACTCCCAATCAATAAAGCCGACGAGAAAGCAACAGACGCTTTTACTTCGTTAGCGAGTTTGTTAACCCAACAGGTTGCTGGTTCCAGTCCAGTCTTGTTAGCAGTAATGTACCGTCCACAAGACGCACCAGTCACGGGATTTCGCGTGCGACCCACCGTTACTTTGGTCAACAGGAACCGGAAAGCGAAAAAAGGTAAATGTGAACAAATGGAGTATTTCTGCCGCACGACAGCGAATCACGGATTCGCGCATGTAATGGATAGCAACGAGCTACCTTGGTTGCGGGTCACGTGGGCTGTGGTGCTTGTGTGTTTCACGAGCCTTGCTGTCACGTTGATCTACATGAGTGCTGTCAATCTGGTGAACCGGACTTTAACTACTGAATTCCTGGAACGAATCGACAACGAAGATGGGAAAGGTGTCGATCTGCCTGACATTCACATTTGCGACGCTTCTATCTTCAATGCGACTCGACTTAAAGGTTAAAACTACCAAAAAACTACCAAAAAACTACCACCAAACCTTGTATACCCTTAACAACTTTTGAAAATTCAGCAGAAATGGGATTCGATAACATGACCGCCACGTATTTGACCTTGGCCACTTCCAGTAACGCCGCAAAGCCCTCAATCTTGAACGATACGAGCTTGCTAATGGCTATGAAAGATAAGTTCGACCGTATCTTGGCAAGCGGCAACTGGACCATCAAAAACGTCGTCCAAAGAGCGGCCATCAAGTGAATTCACCCATTCAGTCTGTCTTACACCTTGCACCAACTACTTATACCCTCCGCTAGATGTCAGGACATAGTGGCGAGGTGCAGCCACGCAGGGGTGCTATACGACAGGGACGAATGCTGTGCTGCCTTCTTCCAACCTGAACCTTTCGTAAACATCTTCGGCAGTTGTATCAGCACACATGACCATCCTATTCAGCAAACGTACACGTCAAGGGACGCCGGGTTTGTAGTCTACATCGTGCCCAATACCTTCGATATCATAAGTACGTTACTAAACAAATGCTGTACTTTACAAACTCACTTGCCCTTGATTACCGGGACTGTTCTTGTACTTCCCCTTAAGATTTCGACGAAACACTCATCAAACCAGAGTACATTCTGCAGAAAGGAATATACTACGCAGTCTCTAACCGCGCGGTAAGCATCGAAGCTGTTCTGCACACATCTGGACGTTTCGCAGCGCCTAACTCATGGGTGTCGGTCCCGATTATTAAGTCAGTAGTAAGTAAGGCAGCTTTCCCTGTCAATGAAATGTAACGAAATAAACTGACGCATGCGTTTGAAAATATTATAATTATTTTAGATCGACAATAGCGAACTGAAAGATAATTTCTTAGCTCCAAGCACCTGTGTGGACACTAATGACTTGTACTATCAAAAATGGAAGAGTCCCGGGTACGACCATTACAGCGAAGTGAATTGCTACTTATCAAAGTTTCAAAAGAACTACCGGAAATGTAGGAATTGCTCAGTTCTGTTCTACAAATACGGAAGTATGTACGGTACCTCATTATAAATTTAATATATTAAATAGAAAACATCATTTCACGATACTAGAATCTGCTGAACTATGTGAGCCTCATCAGATCATAACTTTTCACAGAGAAGATCCTCAAAAAGGTCTTAAAAGATTTACAATATACAGTTTTAAGGTTTACTTGTTTAGAAAATAAATTTAAAAATCGATTACTGTTCGCAGTCCTTTCAGGAAACACCTTTTGTCCAATTGAATGCATTAGGGAGTCCTATGAAACATTTCCCAGCTACGCACAACTCAACACTGAATTTCTGGTTCGGAAATCATACGCAAACATCGCAAAGTAAACGACTTAAGTTTAAACTTTCTGATCAGGAAAGCTTAATTATTGTAATTGCTCAGTTCCAATCCAGTTGTGCTGCACTTCTACTCGAGCTTCACCTACCAAGTGCGCATTAGCCATACCAATACCATCCTCAAGTGGCTGGGTAAAAATATACCTTTGAAAACATTATCTAAAATATCCATAGTATATCATACAAAAGATGGACAGAACTTAAATTTGAACTCTTTACTTAACTTCCTTTACGCAAAGATGCTTACATAGAAACGAAATAAGCAGAAGGAATTCTTAGTAATTCAGTAGTGATTAAATAGTAAAAGCAATAGTAGTTGGGGAGCAGTCATTCTTTGGATATACCTTTTCTTTCCTTTTTCTCTTCCTAATCTTACACAATATCGTGTAAATTGGGTAAAACGGTTATCAAGTGATCGTCCAACGCACTGTTACGAGCAGAAGGCGTGCGCATTCGTTTATTCATACAACAGCCACACGTCATCTACTGATGCTTAAGGAAACCTCAAAAACACGCCATCTAGTATCATTATAAGCAAATAGCAGCTAAACGTTATTCCTCTTTTATCGTTTCCTTTAATAAAACTTACAGTTTAGCGTTGTTTAACGTAAATAAATTCTAGCATTGTTAATAGGTGAAGTGGGAGGCAATTTGGGACTCTTCTTAGGAGCTAGCTTCATTTCGATCCTGGAAATCGTAGCTCTCTGCATCCGCTGCTGTGCTGTGTCAAATCCAAAGACCAAACGCAAACTCTAATTCCAAATTCTATTTGGTGGACTAAACTGTGAATTACGACATACATGTCACTCTATATACAACATGCCTATATACCTCTGTAATGCATCATTCCAATTTCCGTTATTGTCATACTTAAACACGATGTCCTTTGAGCCTTAAGGAACTATAATCACGACCAGGAAAATGTAACCTAGGTTTTAGTTTGTCACGGGAGTCATTCGGTTTCCTTCTCACCACCTCGAACCTTAATTTTAACATACAAATGCAACCTATATGTCCATTTCCGCAATGGCATTGTACCATACGGTATATATTTGTTGCCAGACATGTATCTAGCTCAAGCCAATGGGCGTTGGGAGACAGACTCTTCGCAAGAAACCAAAACGTCGAAAGCCAGTTTAAGAAGGCAATACAAACCAATAAACGCAAGTGGTTAAAGCCTTTTGTTTATTCATTATAGAGTCATGCTTATTACGTGTCAAACGGACAGAATTAATAACTGTCGGCAAAACCCATAGTCGTAGTCAGTCAAGAAGACAGGCAATACCAGGTAATCGGGTGCTAGCCTTTTCTAATCAGTTGAAAGTCAAATTATTCAGCTTAAGACGAAAGAACAGGTCGAATCAATACCTCCTAAAGAGCGAAACTACTTCAAAACATCACGTCACAGCAAAAGGTGCCTGCAGGAAGTACCCGTTTCGAAGCTTTCTAAATTGCTGGGAGCGCCCCAATCCTATCTACACGGAAAGCCACCTTCGCCAGCAAAAGGAAAACGGAATCAGCCAATTGTATCTTGACGGCAGTTTAAATAACTCATTAGCAAGTCACTCCACGCTATTCTATATGACGTCTACATAAGGTATTCTACTGCCGTTTCAGACAAACAAGTCAACGACTGTAACACATGTTTGGTGTTTGACGGCTGGTATTTTCTTACGTAACCAAAACAACAGTCAGGGGTTACGTCAATTGATTTAGATGGTAAACTGATATCTATAAGGAAAGTTCCAGGCACTCTAGATGATTAAAAGCATTAATCAATCGCCTTAGGGAACTGATGCAATATTTGGAACGTTATATATAACTACACTGCCCACTAGATTTCCTTTCCCAGAAATGTACCGTCCAGGAGTAGTACCGGTCACAAGCTTTAGGCAAGAGCCGGCTCCCGTCATTGCGTGCAAAAAGCAGCAGCCCAATTCAGTGCAGTTTGAACAAGTGGCCTATTTCTGCGACACGACTGCTAACCACGGTTTCGCTCACCTGGTGGATAACAACGAGATCTTTTGTTTGCGTATCGTTTGGGCAATAGTGATTGCTTCGTTTGCCGGTTTTGTGATCATGTTTATTTACTTGAGTGTGGACAATCTGATCAGCAAAACCATGACCAGCGAGTTCTTGGAACTAGAATTCGATGACAAGGCTGGGGTGGTTCTGCCAGACATTCACATATGCGACTCTACAATCTTCAACGCCACTCGATTGAAAGGTACCTTCCCACACACAAACATATAATTATATAAAAAAAACTACGGGCAGAAATGGGGTTCGACAATACGACAGCTACATATCTGACCTTAGCGACTTCGGATAACTCGTTCAACCCCGATTTTGAAGATAACACCAACGGAACGTTACTTAAGGAAAAGCTCGACCGCATTTTGGCCAACGGAGCTTGGACCCTCAAAGACGTCATCAACAAAGCATCTATCAAGTACAGTAGGCTTCCGTATACCTGGGCTTAACATATAGCATAACTAAGGATATTCGGAGGTGAAAGCGCGCACAAATTAAAGCCAATTTCGAGAAAAGCCTTTGACAGTAAGGTTACTCTCGAATTTTCAGCTCAGGTTCTCCGGTAAAACCATGACACCCGTTTGTCATGCTTTTCCGAAGAACGTGTGGCATTAATTCAAAACACACTACGTCATCTAACGAAGGTTAGGGAGAACACCAGGCCATCTAGTGACTCTCGGGGTTGAAACTCGCTAAAGTAGCCTCCATCTCCATAAGCTTAAATTTGTTTCCATCTTATCTAATTCCTATTGTTTATGCAATAAAGGTGCACGGATATCGTTTGGCACTGCAGCAAAGCCGGGGTTGGATACAATACAGCAGAATGCTGCTACCAATTTTTCTCGCCTTCGCCGTACGTGAGTATCTTTGGCAGTTGCTTCAGTACACGCGGGAAAAGTATTCGCCAACTGTATCCCTCCAGGGATGCCGGCTTTGTAGTCTACATAAGGCCGAATCGAAATGTCATAAGTAAGCTATAACTACGAGTAGTTGTATATTACTCTCAATTACCCCAGGTTTCGATCTCGATCTCATCAAAGCCGAGTACATCCTCCAGAAAGGCTTGTACTACGCAGTTTCTAGTGCCACCGTCAACATCGCTTCTGTCTTGCACACCACTGGTCGCTTTGCAGCGCCCAAAACCTGGGTTTCGGTACCCATAATCAAGTCAGTGGTACGGTTTGAAACTTATCCGAACCTTCCAATAATGCTAATGACACTTTGTTCTGCGCTTTGCAATAGTTGGACAACCGCGAATTAAAAGGCAACGCCTTGGCTCCACACACGTGTATTGACAGTGAGGACCAGGTCTTTCGGAAACAGAGGACTCCCAACTATGATTACTACAGCGAAACCAACTGCTTGATGTCGTACTACCAGAAAGCCTATCAGCGATATGGCAATTGCTCAGCCATCTTCTACGAACATGGAAGTAAGCCTTTATTTTGACTATTGTTTGAAATAATAATAAAATCTTGATTTTTTCATGGGCTGCATATTCCAGTTCACGATAAGCTGTGTGGGCCTGATTACGTTTTAAACTTCACCAGGAATATTTCCATGGGTATAAGCTATATACACTAATAAATCAATAAATAATCACTAAGTAGTAAATATATTAATTGAACTAAATTAAATTATGTAGCCTTAGATCTCGAAAAGTGTCCGATAGAGTGTATTACCGAGACTTACGAATTATCGCCCAGTTACGCTCATTTCAACACAGAATTTCTCCACCAAAAATACAACATAAACACGCTAGAGTAAAAATATAATTCAATATTTAACAGTTTGACGAAAATAATTCTAAACTTTTCTGAACGGTTTACTATTTTTTTTAAATAGTAGTGACCCTGTCGTACTGCACTTTTTCTATTCTTCCTTCAAGTACCGGATGCGAATAAGTCACACGAACACGTTCCTCAAATGGCTAGGTACAACTTAACACAGTATTCCTATATTTAAGAAACTTTGATTTGAAACCAGACATTTCAATTAGGCGAAGTCGGGGGCACTTTGGGTCTCTTCTTGGGAGCCAGTCTCATCTCCATCTTAGAAATACTGGCCGTTTTCCTCCGCTGCTGCATCAAATCATCCTTTTGCTAAGTTAAATGTTATCTCGATGTAAATCACACACAAAATTTCTTGATGTACGGCGCTAAACACTAAATTCCTCAGTTGATGATACTGTACCTCATAATCGAAAACTAAATGTCGCCGAATTATAACCAATTTAACAACCTTTCGTGCGCCCATTAGTCTGATTGGCGAAGTATGAATTCATAAAAGAAACGCAGCCAAGTGGGTGCCACTCCATCAATGTCTTCGCAAACATTTGTATGTTGAGTTTGGAGACATTTGAGGTCCAGTTTTGGTCAAGTCAAGTCCAGTCACTAACAGCATGCTTCGACCTAAAGAACTACAGGTCAAAGAATTTCTGCGGGACGGTGAGAAAGTTCCCGAGGTTCCCAAGTACAAGAAACCGAAACCCAAGCCTCGTCAATGTGACCAAGTGATGGCCTATTTCTGCCGTACGACTACCAATCACGGCGTCGCCCACATCGTCGACAAAAATGAATCTTTCGGCCTGCGGATTATGTGGGCTGTGACGACCTTTGGCTTCGCTATTACTGTCGTCACCTTAATCAACCTGAGTCTAAGAAATCTTCTCAGCAAAGCACTAACGACAGAATTTCTAGTTGTACCATTCAAAGACAGACCTGCGGATTTGCCAGATATTCACATCTGCGACGCTTCAATCTTCAACGCCACTCGCCTGAGAGGTTATATATTACATCCCATAAAGCAAATATCTCTCAAATTTGATTATTTATTTTTATTATTTTTTTAAAGCAGAAATGGGCTTTGAAAGCAACATTTCGACGTATCTGATCTTGGCCACATCCGAAAACGCGGCCAAAAACAACGTTTTCACCAATAATACGATTGAGAAGGATTATAAAGAACCCTTTGAACACATTTTGGCCGTAAACAACTGGACCATCAGAGACGTCATGGAAAGGGCCGCAATCAAGTCTGTCAACTTTCATAATCTAGAATCTATTCTTGTAAGGCCCCATACAGTTGTAGAGACACTGTTTGGCACTGCAGTCACGATGGGACGTACTACGAAGGGGAAACGTGCTGTGACGAATTCTTTGCTCCGGTTACCTTCGTGAGTATCTTCGGCAGTTGTATCAGCACACACGGACGGAAACTCAATCAAAGTAAACCAACCAGAGACGCCGGCTTTGCAGTTTACACCAAACCCAATAAAAAGGACGTCCTTGGTAACATCAATCAAGTCTAACCTCTCGAACTCAAATGTTGCATTGTATCTGTCGCGCGACCGCAGTATTTGACGGTAGGATCATCAAAGGGGAATATATTCTACAAAAAGGACTTTACTATGCCGTTTCGAGTCCTGCCGTGAACACCGAAAGTGTTCTGCACACCGATGGGCGTTTTGCAGCGCCCAACTCATGGGTCTCGGTGCCAATCACGAAGACAGTGGTGAGACCAATTACTCAGTTCAAAACAATTAGAGTTCATGAAAGAGTGCCAACCAACTGTATAATCTATTCAGATCGACAACAGCAACTTAAAAGACAAGCTCTTAGCTCCACACACGTGTATAGACACGAACGACAGAATCTACATCCAATCGACAGCGCCGCAGTACGACTATTACAGTGCGGACAACTGTCGAACGTCCTATAAGCAAAACTATTACAGGAAGCACGGCAATTGCTCTGCAGCATTCTACAAGCATGCACGTGAGCCCGATTTCACTTTCTTTCTAAAGGCAGTTTTTGGATTTCGACTTTAATTTTCAACCTTTTGGTTCCAGCTGCTGATCGGCTGTGTGATCCTCACACCATAAGAAATTACGCCAACCATGGTAAGGTATTCTGATTTCAATGGGCAGAAATACATTGATAATACCATTAAAAAATCAGACAACCCACACTGCCCCGTTGAGTGTATCATGGAAACTTACGAAGTATCACCGAGTAATGCGCAATTCAACACCGACCAAATGATTAGAAAACGCGATGATTTGGTAAGGTAAATAACCTTTTTCAGTTTAGCGTCAGTACACGACACCGTTAAAATGACTGATTCTATGCACCATAGTTCTGAACCTGCCGTACTGCATTTCTTCTACCCCCGTTTCGAGTACCAATTGCGCACAAACCATCCCAATACTTTGCTTAAATGGCTCGGTAAACTTAATTTCAATTAAATAAAAGCGTTTTCTATCTAAAAAGAATTTCATAAAATTGAACAGGGGAAGTGGGAGGACACTTGGGACTTTTCATGGGAGCTAGTCTCATCTCCATTTTGGAAATCTTGGTCCTTTGTATCCGTTGCTGTCTGAAAGACTCTTCATCCGCCTGAACGAGAGTTTTAAAAGAAACTCCAGAGGTTTCATCTTCAAAGTTTTAAATTAAATACAACACCACACCCGCACGATTTGCACTTACATGTTATATAACTAACTTGCACGTAAAAGGGTATTTAGCCTCACAAATTATACCACGGAGCAATTTGGGGATCACAACGCGTTCAATATCAATTTGGATGAAGTAGTAAATCTAACCACGCCTTTAATTACGAGCATTTTTATCCAAATGCCTATGTAAACTCTATAGGTAACATATTTGGATAGTATGTCTTGTTGCACATGTTTTGGATTATGGAACTATATTCCGATAAGGGATGTAACCCATTTTGTTATACAGTAATTGGCGCACAATTGTCAGGGTGGTGAAGGCACCTCCCTATGATCAATACTTTTAACTATCCATTTCCAATGTATCGTCTTAAATATATTCTTCACTAAATAGATTAAATTCATCGCTAAAGAACTACTGCAGGAGCGTGCCAAAATCTAGGTCCAAAACGGGGCAAAACATAAAACAGAGTACATGTATTGCCTTACATGTACTCTGGTTTGCATCTCAGTTGCTCTGACTGGTTTTACTCGTTTCTCAAGTGTGTGCAACCATAACGTAAGTACTTCCCGTAGAGAAGCGAGGTCATCATTTCATTAGATGGCGTGACGTCCTATGCCATATCTATATCTGTATCTTAAGATCAAGAAATCGATGGCTTTTGTTGCATACTGGTTCCACCCCGGGGAGTAGTTTGAGGTAGTACTTTTCGTTAACTTACTCGGGTAGTGAAAGTTCGAATTAAAAGACTCCAAGTCATCTAATGGTATAAGAAATAATCGATAGCTTTATGGGGCTTTTTCAAGCTATATAAGAACCGGTCATTCTCCAGTCTTACACCTCAGAAATGAACCGTTCAGGAATAGTATCAGTCGCGGAGTTCCTGAAAGAGCCTGGGTCTGTCGCTAGGTACAGGAAACCCAAACCCCAAGTCCCCAAATGTGAACAACTGAACTATTTCTGCGACACGACTGCCAATCACGGTTACGCGCATATTGTGGATAACAGAGAAATCTTCTGTTTTCGCATTGCCTGGGCAGTAGTGGTTGCCTGTTTTGTTGGTATTTTCATCAGACTGATGGTCGTGAGTTTGGGGAATTTGTTCGACGAGAACTTAACCACCGAAATCGTGGATCGGGCCCATCGTGACCACAAGAAGGAAGGGATACTGCTGCCCGATATTCACATATGCGACGCTTCAATCTTCAACGCCAATGTGCTTTACGGTACGTGTTCTTTTTCGAGTATTGACACACTTTTCACAAAACATGTATGAACAGATATGGGTTTTAACGACACTACAGCTACGTACTTGACCTTGGCGACTTCCGGTAATTCATTCCACGACGATCTAAGCGATTTCGTCAATCTAACGGATCTTAAAGGACAGTTCGACAGCATTCTGGCTTATGGCGGTTGGACTGTCAAGGATGTCATGAACAGTGCATCGATCAAGTAGAACATAGTTGCTTTTCTATAGATTGACATCACTCAATTGACACCATCCTTCTATTCAAACACAGATGTTGGGATATCGTTGTGCTATGCAGCAAAGCGGGGAAATTTTATAACTCATCCGACTGTTGTGAAAAGTTCTTCGCCAGTTCATCTTACGTGAGTATTTTCGGCAGTTGCATCACCACGCATGGGAAAAATATCCAACAAAGTTCTGCGACCAGAGATGCTGGGTTTACAGTCTACCTAACACCCAACCGAAACGTCCTAGGTAAACTCAGAAGCGCCTAACTTGACTGTACATTATCCAAGTCAATTCCAGAATTTGATCTCGAAATTATCAAAGCCGACTATGTACTCCAAAAAGGACTATACTATGCAGTTTCGAGTGCAGCAGAGGATATTGCGTCGGTTCTGCACACAGCGGGGCGCTTTGCGGCACCGAATACCTGGGTTTCGGTACCCATCACCAAGTCATTGGTAAGCCAGTCTAAACCAAACTTCACCAGTATTAGCTAGTGATCAAATTACTTCAAGTTACCAAGCCTAATTCAAGTTCCTTTCAGTAAGAAGAATCTTAACCCTACTTTTGTATCGACAGGTAGATTATAGCGAACTCAAAGACAATGTCTTAGCGCCATATACGTGTATAGACACTACAGACCAAGACTCGATACAAGAAAAAGCTCCTTGGTACGATTACTATAGCGAATCCAACTGTCTGATGTCCGGCTTCCAACATGTCTATAAGGAATACAATTGTTCTGCGGTATTTTATAAGCATGGACGTAAGTCGATCCATTTCTCTTGAACTAAACCATGTAATATTACTTCTCTCTGGGCTCACTCGCTATTCATTCCAGCGTTTGATGAAGTGTGCGATCCTGCCATTATCATAAGCGTCAAGCCCAGTAATACTTCAAGGACGAGTATAAGCCTTATGCTTCATATACTCGAACTGATGGTACCAAGAGACTAATACAAAGTTCCCTGTTGCATTTAGAGGACTTAGATGAGGAAGCGTGCCCTATAGAGTGCATTGCTGAGACGTTCGAATTGGCACCCAGTAGCGCTCAATTCAATACCCAATATCTGGACCACAAATACGACTCTAACCTCACTGAGTAGATATTTAATCTTCTCAAGGACATAATCAAAAAGTCACTATTTGAAACAGACGCCAGCCAGTCGTTTTGCACTTCTTCTACTCCACTTTCAAGTATCAGGTGCGCAAGAGTCACACGGATAGCTTTCAGAAATGGCTAGGCAAGTTTCTACATGAAATGAATTAAACTACATTTAATATATAACATTGAATTAGGCGAAGTTGGGGGGAACTTGGGACTCTTCCTGGGCGGCAGTCTCATTTCCATTCTAGAAATAGTGGCTCTCTTATTCCGCTGCCTTATCAAATCGCGTCAAGGAGAGCTGATCTGAGCGGTTCAAAAGCTAACTGAGCCGAAGGCTTAACTACGTTTTAAATTTTATCCTCTTTAGACCGTAAATTTGATCAGTTTTGATACGCTCTTTGTCAAATCTAGCATGCCTCTAACCATATCGGGAGTATTTACCTTCTAAACTATTTTCCAAAGTATAACCTGTCTCACTAAACACGACACTAGTGCACCAATTGCTTGGCCATAGACCAATAAGTAATAGCTTGCTCCACTACTCGAGAACTATAGTAGTAATTTTCCTACCAAAAAGCCCTTTTACCAGTTACGACCCCATTTTGGCACGATGTCTTTTTCTTTTACCAGAAAGTATCGTTCATTTACCTTCTGGCAGCACTCCGCCTACTGATAAAGTTCCAAAACTTGCATAGCCAGGGTTAACCATGCAACTTCTAAACGCTGACATTTGTGAGGGTTTGGCGCCTCACGACATGTCATGTCCGACAAAATATACCGGCGTCTTTCTCGTGTCTACCTATTCCCGTACATCAAACGAGACCCGTAACGTGTCTGTCACTAATTGGCCCACCTTCCACTAGTGTTTCCGCAATGAGGAGAAAAATTTACGAAGCAAAATAACCGATCTGGTGTAAAAATGAAAACAAAAACAAAAAACATCCTTACAATCTACTTTACTATCATTCTTTCATTTCCATTCCACAACTCTTCGCTTTTTCGTACCGAGTAATGAATGTGTGTAATGAAACTAAAATAGCGTTAAGTGATGTAAAAATTATCTATAACATTATCATCATTAACATCATCATCATTATAACATCATCCACCTTATCTTCACATTTGTAAGATTTATAGGAATTTCCTACACTTTCAATATTTTTTTGAATTTCAAATAACGCTTCTTCATTTTTCATTGTTGAGCCACTGCGAGTCAAGCCGAAGTACAACACTTAAAATTCGGATTTGGACACGAGCCGGTTTCCTGCCTTACTTCTTGGTTTAGCGCCTTAATTATACGTGGACACGTGGCAATCACGGTTTCGCCCCGTCAGACAACAATGAATAGTTTAGCTTTGCGGACTAGGTGGCCTATAGTGATTCTTGACTTGACTTGGGTTTCAGAAGTCTCCTGGCGCTCGCCACACTGAGTGACCAATTTTTAGTCAAACGTTAACAATAGAATTTATTTAACTTTTTAAATAATATCTTATCTCTGGTTAGCTTTACTCGCTTCTCAAGTGTGTGAAACCTCAAGATACAGTCAAGAACCTCAGAACAGTGACGGTCATTATTTCATTAAGTGGTGTCACGTTCCGTGTCATAATCTGTGCCAGTACCGTAGACCAACAAATCAATGTTCACGAGTGGTAGTCCAAGTTACCATAAACAAGCAGATCGATACAATACATTTATTTTTAAGACTGGCCGACGGAAAGAAGAGTTAAAAAAAAGACGGCCACGATATTGACGGGATATTTTTATAGCACTTGATGTGTCAATGAATACTGGTGCGAAAGCTATAGATAGGAAATTTCGCCCTTTTCAAAGCTATTAAGAGGTTAGTCCTGTTGCCAACAATGCACCAATCAGTCAAACTACCAGTGAAGAAGAAGATCCTCGAAGAAGCCAAAGTCCCCAATTCTGAGCAATTGAACTATTTCTGCGGCACCACTGCCAATCACGGTTTCGCACATATTGTGGATGACAGAGAAATCTTCGGTTTTCGCATTACCTGGGCAGTAGTGGTTGCCTGTTTTGCTGGTATTTTCATCACACTGATCGTCATGAGTGTGATTACTTTGTTCGGCAAGAATTTGACCACTGAAATCGTGAATAGTGTCCATGGTGACCACACGAATGAAGGGATGATGCTGCCCGATATTCACATATGCGACGCTTCAATCTTCAGCGCCAGTGTGCTTTACGGTACGTGTCATGGTTCAAGCCAATACATAAAGTATTGAGAGGATTTCCCCCCAAATTTATGAACAGGAATGGGTTTAGACGACGCTACGGGTACGTACTTGACCTTAGCGACTTCCATGAATTCATTCCCCGACCACGGTCCTAACGCTACCACTGACCTACCGAATATTAAACAAAAGTTTGACAGCATTCTGGCAAGTGGCAGTTGGACTGTCAAGGATGTCATGGGCAATGCATCTATCAAGTGATGGATACAATTATTTCTCTATGAATTGACATCAATCAATTGACATCCTTCTATTCAAACACAGATGTCAGGATATTGTTTTGCTATGCAGCAAAATGGGGAAATTGTACCCACCATCTGAATGTTGTGAGAAATTCTTCGCCAACTCAACTTATGTGAGCATTTTTGGCAGTTGCATCACCACTCATGGGAAAAATATCCAACAAAATTATGCGTCCAGAGATGCCGGGTTTACAGTTTACCTAAAACCCAACAAGAACGTCCTAAGTAAACTTCGGCAGTCTTAACTTTACTGTAGATTATCCAAGTCCATTCCAGATTTCGACCTCGGCCTTATCAAAGCCGACTATGTACTCCAAAAAGGACTGTACTACGCAGTTTCGAGTGCAGCAGAGGATATTGCGTCTGTTTTGCACTCAGCTGGACGCTTCGCGGCACCGAATACCTGGGTTTCGGTACCCATCACCAAGTCAGTGGTAAGCGAGTATAAACCCAATATTAAAAATTGTGAATTTTTGGGTCGAATTACTCGAACCTCATCCTGCCAGTCCCTTTCAGTAATGAGAACTTTAACCTTCCTTTTTGTCGATAGGTGGATTATAGCGAGCTCAAAGACAATCTCCTAGCGCCATTTACGTGTATAGACACGAAAGACGAAGACTCAATACAAGAAAAGGCTCCTAGGTACGATTATTATAGCGAATACAACTGTCGGTTGTCCGGCGTACAAGAAGTGTACAACAAATACAACTGTTCTGCTGTATTCTTCAAGCACGGACGTAAGTTGATTCGAAATCTCTTCAATATTTCTCTTGGCTCACTCGCTATGCATTCCAGCGCTTGATCAACTGTGCGACCCTAACATCATCATGACGGTCAAGCCCATCAGCAATAGTTCAAAGACGAGTATAAGTCTTATGCTTCCTGTACTCCAATAAACGGTACCAAGAGACTAATACAAAGTTCACTGTTGTATTTAGGTAAATTTGGTCCCGAATGGTGCCCTATAGAGTGCATTGCTGAGAGGTTTGAATTGTCACCCAGTAGCGCTCAATTCAATGTCGAATTACTGGACCTGAAATCAAATTTAAACCTCGCAGAGTAAATCTCTTACCTTATTCCCAAGGACATAATCACAAATGCTGTTTTAAACAGAAGCGAGCCAGTGGTCTTGCACTTCTTCTATTCAACTTTCAAGTACCAGGTGCGGAAGAGTCACACCGAGAGCTTTAATAAATGGCTAGGCAAGTTCCTACTTCAAATAACTTAAACTAAACTTAATATACCCTTGAATTAGGCGAAATTGGGGGTTACTTTGGACTCTTCATGGGCGGCAGTCTCATTTCCATTTTAGAAATAGTGGCTCTCTTACTTCGCTGCTTTATCAAATCGCGTCGAGGACAGCTGATCTGAGCGATACAGAAGCTAACTGAGCCGAAGGCTTAACTCAATTTTTAGTTGATTTTCGTCCGCCCACATTTCCATAAATTTTGGACATGCGCTCTTTGTCAAATCTAGCATGCTGAAATCATTTCGAGTGCACACAACATGCCTTTAAATGCCTTAACATTTGCCTTATAAACTATCTTCCAAAGTAGCCTATAACATGACGTCTCACTAAACACGAAACTTGGCGCGCAAATTGCTTGGTCATAAAACTATAAGTAATCGCATGCTCCACTACCCATTCACGAAAGTATTTCTCGTAATTTTCCTCACCAAAAAAGCCTTTTACCAGGTACGACCCCACTTTGGCACGATATCTTTTATAATACTTTCACTTCACTCCCATAACTCTTCGCTCTTTCATACAAAGTACTGTATGTCACGTCGTATAAATGTTTTGGACGATGAAACTAAATATCGTTAAGTATAGTAAAAATTGTCTATAACCTCAGTAACAGATCCACCTTATCTTCAATTTCGTAAGATTTTATAAGAATTTCCTACACTTTCAATATTTTTTTTAATGATAAATAACGCTTCTTCATTTTTCGTCGTTGAGCCACTGCGAGTCGCGCCGAAGGCAACATTTAAAAGTCGGACTTTCACAGTCCGACTTTTAAAAATCTCTTAAATCAAACCATTCTTAGAATTTCGCACAATTTTGCGTCAACGCATGTGACCTTAAACTTAGTTTAGTGCGAGAGATTCATTTGTCAGTTAAACGGATGTCCCAAAACAACGTCATTAGAGTTTATGAGCAAAACTCCCCATCGTTATCAACTGTGGTTCAAAAAGCAGCCCGTGACTTAAAAGGCAGGACACGTGATCGCCGTGCCTACTTATACCCTTTATGGGTTAGCTGCATTGGCGCAGAACACTTCAGACGGTTATTTTATCATTAAGTGGAGTAACGTCCTGTGTTCTTATCTATGTCAGCGTCGTAGATCAACAAATCAGTGGCCCTGAGTGGTAGTCCAAGTTACCGTTAACAAGCAGATCGATGAAAGACCGTAATTTTTAGATTCATTGACGTGAAACAACGAAGAAAAAAAAAGACGGCCACGATATTGACGTGACATTTCGGTTGCATTTAATGAGTGAATCAATACTGGCCTGAAAACTGTAGAGAGGATATTTCGCTCTTTTCAAAGCCATTACACGGTTAGTCTTGTTCCCAACAATGCACCATCCAGGCGAATTACCAATGAAGAAGCAGTTCCTCCAAGAAGCTATAAGCGCCTCCACACTTGAAATGACTGGAAAATCACCGAAACCCAAGTTTATCATGGAACAAGTGAAGTATTTCTGCCGCACAACAGCCAATCACGCCTTCGCCCATGTTGTCGACAAAGATGAAATTTACTATCTGCGAATCTTCTGGGCTATGGTGATTGCTGCTTTAGCAGCCTTCATAATCTTCTTCATCCACACGAGTATTGCCACTTTGTTAAGTCGAAGTTTAACCACCGAGTTCTTGGAAGAGACTGCCAACGATGGAAAAAACGCTATCTTACCAGACATCCACATCTGCGACACTTCAATCTTCAGCAACACTCGTCTTGAAGGTCAGTACAACTAAACCTCGCTGAAACACACACGCCACTTAATAATCTGACTTTTTTTTTAAATCTTACAAACACTGCGTTGAATACTTAGAAATGGGTTTCAACCAAACTACGACTCTATACTTAACGTTGGCGACATCTCCCAAAGCTGCCAACCCCATGTTAAAGAGAAACCAGAGCTATAAAGCGGCTCTTAAAGAAGATTTCGAACGTATTTTAAACGAAGGCTCCTGGACCGTCAAAGACGTCATCGACAAAGCAGCACTCCAGTTAAACAACTTATCTTAACATCTAACGGACTTGCAATTGCTTCTACTCTTTAAACAGATGTGCAGATATAGTTTACGGCTGCACCAAATCAGGGAAGTTCTACCCCAAACAAAACTGCTGCGATACATTCTTCCATCCTACGACGGTTGTAACCATCTTTGGCAGTTGTATCGGCACCTACGGGAAAGCTATTAAACAAGGATACGACTCACGAGACGCAGGACTCATCGTATACACTACCCCCAACTATAACGATTCCAAAAGTATGCACAAAATTCCCCATAATTGAATGGGATTTACTTGGAGTCATAGTTTAAGCTCTGCGGCTTTTAGAGTCTGAAGGGAAGATCGTCAGAGCGGAATACATTCTGCAAAAAGGACTGTACTACGCAGTTTCGACTGCAATTGAGCATACTGAAACTATTTTACACACCAATGGATACTACGCGGCACCTAATTCATGGGTTTCGGTGCCTATTACTAAATCAGTAGTAAGACTTTCAGACCTCATAAAAACTGAAGAACTAAACACCCTATCCGTTTACTACAGGTCGATCACAGTGAACTGAAAGGTAACGCCCTGGCTCCCTTTACCTGTGTAGACGTTGAAGACCCTGTCTATAAAGCACTCAGAACTCCGGAACACCTTTACTACAGTCAACAAAACTGCTTCATGTTCTATAGACAGAATTCGTATCGGCGTGAAGTCAATTGCTCCCTTGTCTTCTATCCGTACGGAAGTAAAGCTTAAACTGATTTGACTTTCATTCAGAGTTAATTCTTTGAATTGAATCTTAGATTCTACTGAGATATGTGCTCCTGACGACCTCATGAAATCTGATGTATACGACCGAGACAACCGTAATTTAATATTTAATTACAATTCAAACTAAAATCCCGGCCACGTTTTAGCTATATTTATTTTATTGTTTTAAAGCTTCAGATGACCACTGTCCGGTGGAGTGCGTTGTGGATTCCTATGTCATATCGCCAAGTTCTTCGTATCTGCATGATGACGTTCTAGCTGAAGAATACGATTCCAACATGGCTAAGTAAGCCCTCGCACAATCTGTCCCTTGACAAGACACTCAAATCTTAAAGAAAAAATCCGCATTTCTGGTCCACAGTTCCCAGCCAATCGTGTTGCATTTCTTCTACGCCACGTTCAAGTACCAGGTGCGGAAAAGCCACACGGCGACGTATTTGAAATGGCTAGGTATAAGCAAACTTGAAATAAGTTCCTAAACTAATGAAGCCTATTAATTAAATCACTCTAAATTATGGTTAAATACAGGTGAAGTGGGTGGCAACATGGGTCTCTTTCTTGGCGCTAGTCTCATTTCAATCATGGAGATCGTAGCTCTCTTTTTCCGCTGTTGTGTCCAATCCACTTGTGCAAAACGCAAATTATAACCTTTTGAGTTCTCATCAGCCTTTTCAAACTTCACCATCACTTGAAACTGCAACATATAACTCTGTAGCCTAATTATTTCCCATTCCAATAGGCGAACGGAAAATACACAAGCAGGCAATACACTTACGCAGTGTTCCATTAGCTTTGCCATCGCACTTAAAGTATTTACTAACACAGCTAGCTCATTATTAGTCTCTATTAAGGCTAAGGCTCTTATGGGCGAATAGCACAGGAAACAGCGTAGGTGACTCCACCAAAGCCATTAGAAAATTTTTAATAACTTTCTGACAGTAATGATATCTACTACACATCGATGGGATTTTTCAAAATTCACCCTTCATAAATTTGCAAAACAGAAATGAAATTTCCCTTTTTTTAATTAAAACCAATTTAAAAGAAGAGGCTTCGAAGTGCAGTAGATTATTTTTCAAGTGAATTTTTAGAGCAAACAGAGTTGAAATCCGGTTATTAATTTTCGAGTAATCGCCAACGTAGTTTCGAAATTTCCTCCCTACATTGTGCTGCCGCATTGACTGCCGCAGTGACTGCCGCATTGAACGATCTCGATTTACAGTTCAGGTGCGCCGTAGCCTTAATAGCATTGGCTCTTGGCAAAAAAGTGTTGGGTCCAATTAGCTCTATATTACGAAATGGACTGCGACGAACTGGCAAAAAAGCTTCGCAATCCATTTAGTAATTTAAAAGAAGTATAGCTGGTCCAGGCCCAATAACGTCTAGATATATCTCACAAAGCATAAGCCATTCGTTCCAATGGAAAGTTTACTGACCGAAGAAAAGAAAAAGGTCAATTAGATCGTTCGATAACCATAGTCAATATAAGGTCCAGGACGACAGAAATGTTTTGCTAGTCCTTTGAAAACCCGGTTGTCGTCAAGAGCTGGTCAGCTAAAGGATGCATCGTCCAAAACTCCAACCAGTCAAAGAGTTTCTCAGAAAACCAGAGATTGCCGTTGTTTGCAGCCAATGCAACAATGAATGTGGGACAGTGGTCTACTTCTGCCGTACCACGGCTAACCACGGCTTCGCGCACGTAGTGGACAACAGTGAAATCTTCTGTTGGCGCTGGCTTTGGGCGGCAGTGATTGCGGCTTTCACTGGTGTGGCCATCATGCTGATTCATTCTAGCGTGACCACTTTAGTTAGCTATCCCTTAACGTTTGAATTCGTCGAACGATCCGACGGCGAGACTGCAATTCTACCTGACATTCATATCTGTGACACGTCTATCTTCAACACGACTCGACTTGCAGGTTAGCCCCTTTCCCCCCAAAATACTACTCCTGTTACTTTTTAATGCCTATAATTATATAAGATTGTATTTTTTTACGATCGCAAGAATTAGTGACTCTAATTCTTGCGAATTCTTGACTCTCATTCCCAAGAATGAGCGAACATTATTTAGTAGTATTTCATTACTAAATTGTGAATTATTATAACAATACAGTACAACTCTATAATAGTTTCACTGTGGAATAATTATTTCTAATATTTTATTTTTAATGTATAGCTATGGGTTTCGATAATACAATGGCAACGTATTTAACCCTGGCAACTTCGGATAATGCAATCAATGAAAAATTCTCAAATGATTCTAAAAAACAAGCGGCTCTGAAAAGGGAATTTGATACAATTTTGGCCAATGGTCCATGGACCTTTAAATCAATGATAGAAAACGCAGCAATCAAGTGATAACATCAAGAATAGAATCTGTTATAATATCTTATTTCTTAACAAACACTAACAGATGTGACGATATGGTCCTGAGCTGCAGTCTCGCAGGAGCCTACTACGATACACGAAACTGCTGCAAGACATTCTTCGACCCTGTACCGTACGTGCGTACCTTTGGCAGTTGTATTACCACACACGGGATAAAAATTGTGCAAAATTTCGAGTCAAGGGATGCTGGTTTAATAGTCTATATTCTGCCTAACGCTCTTCACATCATAAGTATCCGAACTGAAGATTCCTTTAAAAACTTTTTTTCAAACAGATTTCTTAACTCTCTTTGTCACCTCAGATTTTGACACTGATCTTATTAAACCCGAGTACGTTCTACGGAAAGGGTTGCACTACGCAGTTTCGAGTCCAGCTGTACATGCCGGAGGCGTTTTACACGACACTGGCCGCTTAGCAGCGCCTGCTTCATGGGTGTCGTTGCCCATCATCAAGTCCGTGGTACACACATAACGAAAAAAAAAGCATTAAAAAGACCAGAAAAATGAATGACAATTGTTCTTCTCACGCCGTTAGGTTGACAACAGTGAATTAAAGAACAACGCCCTAGCTCCTTATACTTGCATGGATACAAACGATTCGATCAATTTTCAATCATTGACTCCTGGTTACAATTATTACAGCAAGAAAAACTGTAACCTAGCTTATTGGCAGGGTCAATACCAAAAACAAAGCAACTGTTCCGTACTATTCTTTAAATACGGGAGTAAGGGAATCGAATTTTAGCCATTTTAATTACAATAATGCCAATTCGGTTAAAATACGTTAAAGGCTGCCGTGCAGATTAAAGCTTGTTAAACACAGTGTGCATGGGTGCATAGGCTACGTATGAGAACGCGCATTGCGCCTGCGCATAAAGCGGCAAGTAGGATAAGTTTATAACCACGTAAACAACTCGCATGGCAATTCAAAAAACAATTTGCTAAAAATAACTGTCTATTGGGCACGAGAGTTCCCAAATTCCAAATTTTTACTTTTAAGTTAGAAATTAATTTGCTTGTCAAACTAGTGAAAAATAAAAATCGAAAAGATGCAACTGTCACGCCATCTGTGTTAGTATTAGGCAACTTACTGTCAAGAAGCTTTGTACAAATTTTGCGTACTTACTTCCGTAAGTTTGTTTCGTCATTCCCCATGCTCTCGTACCGTAAAAAGCTTAAGCTACACGGCAGTCTTGAACACATTGAAACTACTAAACAGTAAATCTATTGACTCCCTTTTGGCGTTTAGACTCGACACCGTTATGTGAACCTCAACACCTTCTGGATTTTAACTACACCAATATTCCAACTAGTACTCATAACAAACAACATTAAATACTAATAAATATCATTTTCTTAAGATCCTAAAGAATGTCCCATAGCGTGCGTTGAAGAAATGTACGAATTATCGCCTAGTTATTCTAACTTCAATATCGAGTTACTCGATAAACAATATGACAAGAGCGTATCAAGGTAAAATGGTTGTACTTGTCTCATTTCAAACAAACTTGCAGGAAAAAAGTTCGGATTGACATAGATACGATCCAGTCGCACTGCACTTCTTCTATCCCACGTTTCAATATCAAGCGCGCATAAGTCACACCAATACTTATCTTAAATGGCTCGGTAAAAAAATCAAATATAACTTTCCAAAAATTACTTTCATATTAACTAAAATCCTAATTAGGGGAAGTAGGAGGCAACTTGGGACTTTTCCTGGGAGCTAGCCTCATTTCAATCCTAGAAATCGTGGCTCTATTTTTCCGTTGCTGCATCAAATGCTTTTCAACTTAGCTTCTCATTCACAATTTTGTGTCATCCCTTGAATTTCATCATTTGCACGCACCGCTCATGGAACTAAACGAGAATTACGAGTTAAATACACTAAGTAATCTAAACTCGGGTCTTTTTCCTGTTTTTAACTTTCATCAATCAACTTGAGCTTAAAGGGGGAGTTAAGTCTGAAAAAATAAAAAATCCATCCACTTTTGCAAAACGCAAATTATAACTTTCAAGTTAAAATATTTTATCCTCCAAGTGTCGCGAGGACTCCTTCGCAGGTGAGCGAGGAATTCATCAAGCTTGCAACAAGATCGAATGCGCGGGCAGGAACCAATATAGGTGCTTCCTATGAAAATACTGTTCTTCTCCAGGTGTCGTGAGGAATCCTTCCAGGTTTGGGCAACAAAACCGGGTCCTAGGGCGCAGCCAATTCGCAGTGTCCACCTTAACCAATGGAAGATGACTGACCTAGCACTGCAATTGTCCTGGCCTTAAATACTAACCGGGAGAGGCGATTGAAGGTTGTGACCTAAGGGATGCAAACAAGGAAGAACAACGCCGGCCTTGGAGCCAAGGTAATCTGAGTGACTCAGGTCAGGACGACCAGAGTTGCGCGACCGGGCCAAGGAGACGTGCAGAAATGCAAAGTATGCAGGTCGGGAGAAGACAAGCGAGGAGTCCCTCGACGCTTAACTTGTTGATAAAATCCTTTTACCATCCTTCGACGGCAAAAGATCAATACTAACACAGCTAGTTCATATTAGTCTCTATTAATAGCATTGGCTTTTGGATCAATAGGGTCAAGTCGAACTAGCTCCATAGGACAAAATTGACTGCGACGAACTGGTAAAAGGGCTTCGGAATCCATTTAGTAATTTTAAAAGTAATACAAAGTGGGCTGGCCCAGGCTCGATAACGTCAAGGTATACCACATAAAACATGAGCCATTAGTTCAAAAGGCAAGTTTTCTGCAGGAAGAAAAAGGTTCATGCAGATCGTTCGATAACTAGAATCAATATAAGGTCCAGGACGCAAGACATGTTTGTTAGTCTTTTGAAAACCTGGTTGTCATCAAGACCTAATCAGCTAACGGATGCATCGTCCAGAAGCTCAACCAGTCAAAGAGTTTCTCAAAGAACCTAGGAATGCCGTTGTTTGCGGCAACTGTAAGCAGGAATGCGGAACAGTGGTTTACTTCTGCCGTACCACGGCTAACCATGGCTTCGCGCACGTGGTGGACAACAGTGAAATCTTCTGTTGGCGTTGGCTTTGGGCGGCAGTGATTGCGGCTTTCACTGGTGTAGCCATCATGCTCATTCACTCTAGCGTGACCCATTTAGTTAGCTATTCCTTAACGACTGAATTCATCGAACGATCCCACGGCGATACTGCAATTCTACCTGACATTCATATCTGTGACACGTCTATCTTCAACATGACTCGACTAGCAGGTTAGCCCCTTTCCTCCAATAAAAAATACAAAATAATACTCCCATTACTTTTTAATGCCTATAATTATATAAGCTTGTAATTTTTTTTTACGGTTGAAAGAATTACTTCTAGAGCGAACATCAATTAGTAATGGAAGTAATATTTAATTACTTGATAGTTAATTATTATAATGATACAGTATAACTAATATTTTCACTGTGGAATAATTCTTTCTAAGTATTTTCTTTTTAATGTATAGATATGGGTTTCGATAATACAATGGCAACGTATTTGACCCTGGCAACTTCGGATAATACAGACAATCCACGCTTCTCAACTGATTATAAAAAGCAAGCAGCTCTGAAAACAAAATTTGATACCATTTTAGCCAAAGGTCCATGGACCTTAAAATCAGTGATAGAAAATGCAGCCATCAAGTGCTTATATCACTAATTGAATACTGTGTTATAATATCTAATTTTTAAACAAAAACTTCAACAGATGTGACGATATGGTCTTGAGCTGCAGTCACGCAGGAGAATATTACGATAAACGAAACTGCTGCAATACATTTTTCGACCCTGTACCGCACGTGAGTGTCTTTGGCAGTTGTATTACCACACACGGGAAAAGCATTAAGCAAAAGTACCAGTCACGGGATGCTGGTTTCGTAGTCTATGTTCTGCCTAACACTCTTCACATCATAAGTATCCGAATTGAAGATTCCTTTATAACCTTTTTTCCAAGCGATATCTTAACTCTCTTTGTAACCTCAGACTTTGACACTGATCTTATTAAACCCGAGTACGTTGTACGGAATGGGTTGTACTACGCAATTTCGAGTTCGACTGTGCATGCCGGAGGCGTTTTACACTCCACTGGCCGCTTAGCAGCGCCTTCTTCATGGGTGTCGTTGCCCATCACCAAGTCCGTGGTACACACATAACGAAATTTATATTTAAAAAAAAAGTATTAAGAAGGCCAGAAAAATGAATGACTATTGTTCTTCTTCCGCCGTTAGGTTGACAACAGCGAATTAAAGAACAACCTCCTAGCTCCTTATACTTGCACGGATACAAACGATTCGATTAATTTTCAATCATTGACTCCTGGTTACGATTATTACAGTAAGATGAACTGTCACCTAGCTTATTGGCAGGGTCACTACCAGACACAAAGCAACTGTTCCGCGGTATTCCTCAAATACGGGAGTAAGGGAATCGAATTTTAGTCATTTTAATAACAATAATGAATTTCTATTCGTTTAAAATACGTTAAAGGCTCCCGTGCAGATTATAGCTTGTTATACAAACTGTACATGGGTGCAAAAACATACGAGAACGCGCATTGCGTCTGCGCATTAAGCGGCAAGTAGGATAAGTTTTTACCCACGTAAACAACTTCCATTGCATTTTTTAAAAAAATATACCAAAACAACTGGGTATAGGGCATGAGAGTTCCCAAATTCAAAATTTTTGCTTTTAAGTTAGAAATTAGTTTGCATTTGTTAAACTAGTGAAAATAAAAATCTAAAAGATGCAACTGTCACGCCATCTGTGTTAGTATTAGATAAATTACTGTCAAGAAGCTATGTACGTACAAATTTTGCGTACTTACTTCCGTAAGTGTGCTTCGTCATTCCCAATGCTATCGTACTGTAAAAAGCTTAAGCTACACGGGAGCCTTGAACACATTGAAACTACTAAACAGTAAATCTATTGACTCCCTTTTGGCGTTTAGACTCGACACCGTTATGTGAACCTCAACAGCTTCTGAAATTTAACTACAGCCTTATTTCAACTAGTACTCATAACAAACAACATGGAACACTAATGAATCTCCTTTTCTTAAGATCCTAAAGAATGTCCCATAGCGTGCGTTGAAGAAATTTACGATGTATCGCCTAGTTATTCTGACTTCAATTTCGAGTTACTCGATCGACAATATGACACGAACGTATCAAGGTAAAATGGTTGTACTTGTCTCATTTCAAACAAACTTGCAAGAAAAAAGTTCGGATTTACACAGATACGACCCAGTCGCATTACACTTCTTCTATCAATCGTTCCAATACCTTGCGCGCATAAGTCACACCAATACTTATCTTAAATGGCTCGGTAAGAAAAAAAAATCAATTATAACTTTCTAAAAATTACTTTCATATTAACTAAAATCCTAATTAGGGGAAGTGGGAGGCAACTTGGGACTTTTCCTGGGAGCTAGCCTCATTTCAATCCTAGAAATCTTGGCTCTATTTTTCCGTTGCTGCACCAAATGCTTTTCAACTTAGCTTCTCATTCACAATTTTGTATTATCCCTTGAATTTCATCGTTTGTACGCACCGCTCACGTAACTAAACGAGAACTACGTGTTAAATACACTAAGTAATCTAAACTCGGGTCTTTTTCCTGTTTTTAACTTTCATCAATCAACTTGTCAATCCACTTGTGCAAAACGCAAATTATAACTTTCAAGTTCTCATCAGCCCCTTCGAGCTGAGATTGCAACACGCACAACTGTACCCTAATACGTCCCTTTTAGAGGCGAACGTCAAATACACATGCAGGTAATAAACTTACGCAGTGTTCCATGAGCTTTGCCATCGCATTTAAAGTATTTTATCCTCCAAGTGTCGCGAGGATTCCTTCCAGGTGAGCGGGAATCCACCAAGCTTGTAACCAGATCGAATGCGCGGGCAGGAACCAATGTAGGGGCTTCCTATGAAAATACTGTTCTGCTCCAGGTGTCGTGAGGAATCCCTCCAGGTTTGGGCAACAAACCGGGCCCTAGGGCGCAGCCAATCGCCAGGGGACCGCATGGCCTCCGGCTTCGGCTCGGAACGCCGGAGGCTGCGGAACCGCCCCCTGGGTCCAAGGGTAGACAGAGGAAAAAAGAATAGGAGAAGGAACAAAAGAAAAAAGAGGGGAGGGTGGAGCGGGAATCGAAGCGCCGCAACAAGACTTACACGCGTTCCACGTAGAACGCCGCGCCGACCCCGCCGCGGATCGGGCCGAGCCTGGCTGCGAAGAAGGAATGTCCCCTTCGGACAGCAGCGACAGCACTGCGAGTGGCAAATTCTCAGCTTGAGAAGTGTCCGTCTCAACCGATGGAAGTTAATTGATTTAGCACTGCAATTGTCCTGGCCTTAAATACTAACCAGGAGAGGCGATTGACGGTTGTAACCTAAGGGATGTAAACAAGGAAGAACAACACCGGTCTTGGAGCCAAGGTAATCTGAGTGACCCAGGCCAGGACGACCAGAGCCGCGCGACCTGGGCAGCACGACCGGGTCAAGGAGACGTGCAGAAATGCAAGGTATGCAGGTTGGGAGACGACAAGCGATGAGGCCCTCGACGCTTAACTTGTCGATAAAATCCTTTTACCATCCTTCGACGGCAAAAGATCAATACTAACACAGCTAGTTCATATTAGTCTCTATTAATAGCATTGGCTCTTGGATCAGTAGGGTCGGATCGAACTAGCTCCATAGCACGAAATTGACTCCGACGAACTGGTAAAAGGGTTTCAGAAGTGATATAGTAATTTAAAAAAAGGATACAAAGTAGGCTGGTCCAGGTCCGACGTCAAGGTATTTATCATAAAGCATAAGCCATTAGTTCAAACGGCAAGTTTTTTGACGGAAGAAAAAGGTTCATGAAGATCGTTCGATAACTCTTGGCAACATAAGGTCCAGGACGCAAGACATGCTTGTTAGTCCTTTGAAAACCTGGTTGTCGTCAAGACCTAGTCAGCTAAAGGATGAACCGCCCAGAACTCCAACCAGTCAAGGAGTTTCTCAAAGAACCTAGGACTGCCGTTGTTTGCGGCAACTGTAAGCAGGAATGCGAAACAGTGGTCTACTTCTGCCGTACCACGGCTAACCACGGCTTCGCGCACGTAGTGGACAACAGTGAAATCTTCTGTTGGCGGTGGCTTTGGGCGGCAGTGATTGCTGCTTTCGCTGTTGTGGCCACCATGCTCATTCACTCTAGCGTGACCAATTTAGTTAGCTTTTCCTTAACGACTGAATTCGTCGAACGATCCCACGGCGAGCCTGTAATTCTACCTGACATTCATATCTGTGACACTTCTATCTTCAACATGACTCGACTTGCAGGTTAGCCCCTTTCCCCCATAAAAACAACTCCTATTACTTTTTAATGCCTATAATATATAAGATTGTATTTTCTTACGATTGCAAGAATTACTACTAGAGCGAACAGTAATTAATAGTAGAAGTAAACCATGCATCATTTAATAATAGTTAATTATTTTTTTGAATTTAACCGATGTATTGGTTTGCGCCTGTTGTCGGTCATCAAAGTAATTAATAGTTAATCATTATACAGTATAACTCTATAATAGTTTCACACTGGAATAATTCTTTCTAAGTATTTTCTTTTTAATGTATAGCTATGGGTTTGGACAGTACAATGGCAACGTATTTGACCCTGGCAACTTCGGATACTACAGCCAATCCAAGCTTCGTTAACGATTCAAAGAAGCGAGAAGCTTTGAAAACGGAATTTGATACAATTTTGGACAAAGGTCCATGGACCTTTAAATCAGTGATAGAAAATGCAGCCATCAAGTGCTAATATCACTAATTGAATACTGTGTTATAATATCTAATTTTTAACCCAAAACTGTAACAGATGTGAAGATATGGTTTTGAGCTGCAGTCACGCAGGAGAATATTACGATACACGAAACTGCTGCAAAGAATTCTTCGACCCTGTACCGCACGTGAGTGTCTTTGGCAGTTGTATTACCACACACGGGAAAAGCATTAAGCAAGAATACCAGTCAAGGGATGCTGGCTTCGTAGTCTATATTCTGCCTAACGCTCTTCACATCATAAGTATCCGAACTGAAGATTCCTTTGTAAACTTTTTTCAAACAGATTTCTTAACTCTCTTTGTCACCTCAGATTTTGACACTGAACTTATTAAACCCGAGTACGTTGTACGGAAAGGGTTGTACTACGCCGTTTCGAGTCCAGCTGTACATGCCGGAGGCGTTTTACACGCCACTGGCCGCTTAGCAGCGCCTTCTTCATGGGTGTCGTTGCCCATCACCAAGTCCGTGGTACACACATAACGAAATTTATATTTAAAAAAAAAGTATTAAGAAGGCCAGAAAAATGAATGACAACTGTTCTTCTCCCGCCGTTAGGTTGACAACAGTGAATTAAAAAACAACGTCCTAGCTCCTTATACTTGCACGGATACGAACGATTCGGTCAATTTTCAATCACTGACTCCTGATTACGATTATTACAGCAAGAAAAACTGTTACCTAGCTTACTGGCAGGGTCACTACCAGACACGAAGCAACTGTTCCGCGGTATTCCTCAAATACGGGAGTAAGCCTTGAACACATTGCAACTACTAAACAGTAAATATATTGACTCCCTTTTGACGTTTTAGACTCGACACCGCTATGTAAACCTCATCAACTTCTGGAATTTAACTACAGCCTTATTTCAGCTAGTATTCATGACAAACAACATTGAACACTAATGAATCTCCTTTTCTTAAGATCCTAAAGAATGTCCCATAGCGTGCGTTGAAGAAATTTACGATGTATCGCCTAGTTATTCTGACTTCAATTTCGAGTTACTCGATCGACAATATGACACGAACGTATCAAGGTAAAATGGTTGTACTTGTCTCATTTCAAACATACTTGCAGGAAAAAAGTTCGAATTTACACAGATACGATCCAATCGCACTGCACTTCTTCCATCATTCGTTCCAATACCTAGCGCGCATAAGTCACACCAATACTTATCTTAAATGGCTCGGTAAAAAAAAAAATCTTTTACAACTTTCTAAAAATTACTTTCATAATAACGAAAATCCTAATTAGGGGAAGTGGGAGGCAACTTGGGACTTTTCCTGGGAGCTAGCCTCATTTCTATCCTCGAAATATTGGCTCTATTTTTCCGTTGCTGCATCAAATGCTTTTCAACTTAGCTGCTCATTCCCAATTTTTTCTTATCCCTTGAATTTCATCATTTATACGCACCGCTCATGTAACTCAACGAGAATTACGAGTTAAATACACTAAGTAATCTAAACTCGGGTCCGCCTCGTTCGGTCCCATTGCCAGGGGAAGGGCACTCGACTGCGAAGCCGCCCCGAAACTTGCACAAGGGCTCTCAGGCGCGGGTCTCGACCCCGCAGGATATTTCGTGCGTTGGCGTGACGTTCCGTGTCATGAGTCAGTATCGTAGACCAACACATCAAGGGCCATAAGTGGTAGTAATAGTTACCGCTAACAAGCAGATCGATTCAAGACAGTTACTTTTAAGACTGACTTAAAAAAAAAGTAAAAAAAAAAAACGACTCGAAATTAATGCAGATACTCTGACAGCACGTAAAGTGCCAATCAATATTTAGGGAACATAGGAAAACCGTAGATAGGATATTTTGACTTTCAAAGCCATTGTACGGTTAGTCTTGTTACCAACAATGTATCATCCACACGTACCACCAGTGAAGCAGTTCCTCGAAGAAGCCAAAAACCCCTTCACACTTCAGAGGACTGGAAAACCACCGAAACCTAATTTTTTCATCATTGAACAAGTGGAGTATTTCTGCCAGACAACAGCCAATCACGCCTTCGCCCATGTTGTCGACAAAGATGAAATTTACTGTCTGCGAGTCTTCTGGGCTCTCGTCATTGCTGCTTTAACGGTCTTTATATCCTTTTTCGTGCACATGAGTATTGTCACTTTGTTAAGTCGGAGTTTAACTACTGAGTTCTTGGAAGAGATTGCCAACGATGGAAAAAACGCTACCTTACCAGACATCCACATCTGTGACACTTCAATCTTCAGCAAAACTCGTCTTGAAGGTCAATACAACTAAACCTCGCTGATACACAAACGCCACTTAATAATCTGACTTTTTTTTAAATTTTACCAACACTGCACTGAATACTTAGAAATGGGTTTCAACAAAGCTACGGCTCTATATTTAACGTTGGCGATGTCTCCCAATGCCGCCCACAGCATGTTTGAGAAGAACGAGAACTACAAAGAGGATCTTAAAGAAGATTTCGAACGAATTTTGGCCGAAGGCTCCTGGACCGTCAAAGACGTCATCGACAGAGCAGCACTCCAGTTAACAAAACTTTCTTAACATCTAACGGATTTGCAATTGCTTCTACTCTTTAAACAGATGTGCAGATATAGTTTTCGGCTGCACCAAAGCAGGGGAATTCTACCCCAAACAAAACTGCTGCGATACATTCTTCCATCCTAAGACGTTTGTAACGATCTTTGGCAGTTGTATCGGCACCTACGGGAAAGCTCTTAAACAAGAGTACGACTCCCGAGACGCTGGATTCGTAGTCTACACTACCCCCAACTATGACGATACCATAGGTAACCAAAAAATTCGCCATAATTGAATGGGATTTTCTTGCAATCATCATCTAAGCTGTGCGGATTTAGAGTTTGAAGGGAAGATCGTCAAAGCGGAATACATTCTGCAAAAAGGGATGTACTACGCAGTTTCGAGTGCAGCAGAGCATACTGAAACTGTTTTGCACACCGATGGATACTACGCGGCCCCTAATTCATGGGTTTCGGTGCCTATTACCAAATCAATAGTAAGACTTTCAGTTCTAATAATAGGACCTCACAAAAATTGAAAAAACTAAACACCCTATCCGTTTGCTACAGGTTGATCACAGTGAATTGAAAGGCAACGCCCTGGCTCCCTTTACCTGTGTGGACGTCGATGACTCGATCTATAAAGCACTCAGGACTCCGGAGCACCTTCACTACAGTCAAAAAAACTGTTACATGTCCCATAAACAAAACTTTTATCGGCATGAAAACGATTGCTCCGTTATCTTCTACCCCTACGGAAGTAAGAACTAAATTGATTCAATAAATCCAATTGACTTTCATGCGAAGTTAATCTTCTATTAATTGAATCTTAGATTCTACTAAGATATGTGCTCCTGATGACCTCATGGAATCTGAAATAGACAACGAATCAACCCGTAATTTAATTTATAATTGCAATTAAAACTGAAATCCCCGCAAAGTATTCACATTTTTGTCATAGCTTCGGATGATCAATGTCCAGTGGAGTGCGTTCTGGAATCCTATGGCATATCGCCTAGTTCTTCGCATCTGCATGAAGCGATTCTAGCTGAAGAATACGATTTCAACATTACTGAGTAAGCCCTCGCACAATCTGTCCCTTGATACGACTCTCAAATTTTAAAGAAAAAATCCGCATTTCCGGTCCGTAGTTCCCAGCCAATCGTGTTGCATTTCTTCTACGCCACGTTCAAGTACCAGGTGCGGAGAAGTCACACAACGACGTATTTGAAATGGCTAGGTATAAGCAAACTTGGAATAATTTGTCTAAACTACTAAAGCTTCTACTAAACTCTAAACACTCTTGTTCAATACAGGTGAAGTGGGAGGTAACATGGGTCTCTTTCTTGGCGCTAGTCTCATTACAATCCTGGAGATTCTAGCTCTCTTTTTCCGGTGCTGTGTCAAATCCGCTTGTAGGAAACACAACGTCTAACCTTTATAACTTTTCAAGTTCTTCTAAGCTCCTTCAAACTTCACCTTCACTTGAAACTGCAACACATAACACTGCACCCTAATACTTCCCATTCCAATAGGCGAACGGCAAATACACAAGCAGGCAATAAACTTACGCAGTGTTCCATGAGCTTTGACACAAAGTATTTACTAACACTGCTAGCTCATTATTAGTTTTCATTTAATAGTATTGGCGCTTGGACCAAAGGGGTAGGGTCCAATTAGCTCCATAGGACATAATTTACTGCGACGAACTGGTAGAAAGGATCCATTTAGCAATTTAAAAGTAATGCAAAGTGGGCTGGTCCAGGCTCGATAACGTCAAGGTATATCGCATAAAACATGAGCCATTAGTTCAAACGGCAAGTTTTCTGCAGGTAGAAAAAGGTTCATGTAGATCGTTCGATAACTATAGTCATTATAAGGTCCAGGACGATAGAAATGTTTTGTTAGTCCTTTGAAAACCTGGTTGTCGTAAAGACCTGGTCAGCTAAAGGATGTACCGTCCAGAACTCCAACCAGTCAAAGAGTTTCTCAAAGAACCTAAGACTGCTGTTGTTTGCGGCCAATGCAACAAGGAATGCGGAACAGTGGTTTACTTCTGCCGTACCACGGCTAACCATGGCTTCGCGCACGTAGTGGACAACAGTGAAATCTTCTGTTGGCGATGGCTTTGGGCGGCAGTGATTGCGGCTTTCGCTGTTGTGGCCATCATGCTCATTCACTCTAGCTTGACCAATTTAGTCAGCCAATCCCTAACGACTGAATTCGTCGAACGGTCCGACGACGAGTCCGCAATTCTACCTGACATTCATATCTGTGACACTTCTATCTTCAACATGACTCGACTTGCAGGTTAGTCTCTTTCCAAGAAAACTACACTCCTATTGCTTTTTAACGCCTCTAATTATACAAGATAATAATTTTTTAAGATACCAGAATTTTTACTACAGCGTGAGACAGTATATCTCCTGTTACAATAGTTTCACTGTGGAATAATTATTTCTAAATATTTCAAAAATGTTAAATATATAGCTATGGGTCTGAATATTACAACGGCAACATACTTGACCCTCGCGACTTCGGCTAGTTCAGCCACTCGAAGCTTCTTTAACGATTCAGAGAAGCGAGAAGCTTTGAAAACGGAATTTGATACAATTTTGGCCAAAGGTCCATGGACCATAAAATCAGTGATAGAAAATGCAGCCATCAAGTGATAATATCATTAACTTAATATTCTGTTATAATATCAATGTTTTAATAAAAACTGGAACAGATGTGACGATATGGTCTTGGGCTGCACTCTTGTAGGAGTATACTACGATAAACAAAACTGCTGCAATAAATTCTTTGACCCCGTACCGTACGTGAGTGCCTTTGGCAGTTGTATTAGCACACACGGGAAATGCATTAAGCAAGATTACCAGTCAAGGGATGCTGGCTTCGTAGTCTATGTTCTGCCTAACACTCTTCACATCATAAGTATCCTATATTCGTTTTTGAAATAGATTTTTAACTATCTCTGTAATCCCAGATTTCAACATTGAACTTATTAAACCCGAGTACATTCTACAGAAAGGGTTGTACTATGCAGTTTCCAGTCCGGCTAACTATATCGGAGCTGTTTTACACACAACTGGTCGCTTTGCATCGCCTTTATCATGGGTATCCTTGCCCATCACCAAGTCGGTGGTAAACATATCGAAATTCGACAAAAAGCACTAGAAAGGTAGGAAAGATGACAGACAATTATATCTCTCCCGTCCTAGATTGACAGTAGTGAATTAAAGAACAACGCCCTAGCTCCTTACACTTGCATAGACACAAAGGATTCGATCAATATTCAACGGCTCACTCCTGATTACGATTATTACAGCAAGGAAAACTGTTTATCAACTTACTGGCAGGGTGTATACCGTGAATATATCAACTGTTCAGCGGTTTTCTACAAAAGCGGGAGTAAGGGACCGAATTTTGGTCATTCTAATAACAATAATGAATCTCAATTCGGTTAAATACGTTAAAGGCTCCCGTATAGCTTACAGCTTGTTACACCCAACGTGCATGGGTGCATATGAAAAGGTGCATTGCATCTGCGCATAAAACGGCAACCAGGATAAGTTTATAACCACGTAAGCAACTCGAATTTTTTTAATATCCTAAAAATAATTGCCTATAGGGCACGACAGTTCCAAATTCACAATTTTCCTTTTAAGTTAGATCTAATTTACATTTTTCAAATTAGTGAAGGCAAAAATCGAAAAGGTATAACTGCCATGCCATCTGCGTTAGTATTACCTACATTTCTGTCAAAAAGTTTTGTAAAAAAGCTTGCGTAGTTACTTACGTAAGCTTGTTTCGCCATTACCCTTGCTATCCTAATGTAAAAAGCTTAAGCTACACGGGATCCTTGAACACACTGAAACTACTAAACACTAAATCTACTGTCTCCTTTTCGGCTTTCAGACTCGACATCGTTATGTGAACCTCACCAACTTCTAGATTTTAACCACAGCGCTGTTCCAAAACGTAATTTTTTTTACAAAACAACAACCGTAAAACACTAATTACAATGTAATTTCCTTAATCCTCTTTTCAAAGCTCCCAGAGACTGTCCCATAGCGTGCGTTAAAGAAACTTACGATCTATCGCCTAGCTATGCTACCTATAATATCGAACTAATCCTTCAACAATACAAGAACGTATCAAGGTAAAATTGTTATACTTGTCTCAATTCATCCAAACTTGCCAGGTTAAAAAAAAAATCCGGATTTAAGTAGATTCGATCCAGTCGTACTGCACTTCTTCTATCCCTCGTTTCAATACCAAGCGCGCATAAGTCACACCAATACTTATCTTAAATGGCTCGGTAAAAAAAAGAATCAATTATAACTTTCAAAAAATTACTTTGTAATTATTAAAATACAAATTAGGGGAAGTGGGAGGCAACTTGGGACTATTTCTGGGAGCAAGCCTAATTTCTATCTTAGAAATCTTGGCTCTGTTTTTCCGTTGCTGCATCAAATACTTTTCAATTTAGCTTCTCATTCCCAATTTTGTGTTATCCCTTGAATTTCATCATTTGTACGCATCGCTCATGGAAATAAACGAGAATTACGAGTTAAATAGAAAAATTACGATATAAAATACTGAAACTACAACACGCATGTACCCTAGTACGTCCCTTTTCTTAGGCGAACGTCAAATACAAATGCAGACAATAAACTTACGCAAGGGTTCCATGAGCTCTACCACTTAAAGTATATAATAACACAAGCAAGTGGCTCTTGGATCAGAAGGGGCTGGTCCAATTAGCTCTATTGGGGAAAATGGGCTGCGATCAACTGGTAAAAGGGCTTCGGAATCCATTACTAATTTAAAATAAGTACCCAAAATAGGCTGACCCGGCCTCAAAGCGTAAAGTAGGTTGCATAAACCATAAGCCATTACCCTAATGACAAATTTTTTGAATGAAGAAAAAAGCTCACGCAGATCATTCGATAACTATAATCAATATTAGGCCCAAGAGGAAAGAAATTTTTTGTTAGTCCTTTGAAAACCTGGCTGTCGTCGAGACCTAGTCAGCTTAAGGATGTACCGTCCAGAACTTCAACCAGTCAAAGAGTTCCTCAAAGAACCTAGGACTGTCGTTGTTTGCAGCAATTGTAAGCAGGAATCCGGAACAGTCGTCTACTTCTGCCGTACCACGGCTAACCACGGCTTCGCGCACGTAGTGGACAACAGTGAAATCTTCTGTTGGCGCTGGCTTTGGGCGGCAGTGATTGCGGCTTTCGCTGTTGTGGCCATCATGCTCATTCACTCTAGCGTGACCCATTTAGTCAGTCAATCCTTAACTACTGAATTCGTCACACGATCCGACGGCCAGCCGGCAATTCTACCTGACATTCATATCTGTGACACTTCTATCTTCAACACGACTCGACTTGCAGGTTAGTCTCTTTCCAAAAATTCCTCCTGTTACTTTGGATGACTACAATTCTATAAGATTTAACATTTCTTAAGATTACCAGAATTTATACTACAGTGAACAACTAGTTAGTAGTATCGGTAATAATTTCATTACTTAACAGTAAAGTACTACAATAATACAGTAAACTCCTGTTCCAGTAGTTTCGCTGTCGAATGATTCTTTATAAATATTTTTTTATTTTTTAAATGTATAGCTATGGGTTTGAATAGTACGACAGCCACATATCTGACCCTGGCCACTTCGGATAATGCAGCCAATCACAGCTTCCTGAATGATTCAAAGACGCAAGAAGCTCTGAAAAGGGAATTTGATACCCTTTTGGCCAAAGGTCCGTGGACCTTAAAAGCAATGATTGAAAATGCAGCTATCAAGTGATAACATCACTAATTTAACATGTTATCATATTATCTTTTAACAAAAATCGTAACAGATGTGAAGATATGGTCGTGGGCTGCAGCCATAAAGGAGAGTACTTCAACAAACAAGATTGCTGCAAGAAATTCTTCGACCCTGTACCGTACGTGAGTATCTTTGGCAGTTGTATTACCACACACCGGAACAGCATTAAGCAAGATTACCTTTCAAGGGATGCTGGTTTCGTCATCTATGTTGTGCCTAACAGTCTTGACATCATAAGTATCCTATACACGTTATTCTCAAATAGATGACTTAACTCTCTTTGTAACCTCAGATTTTGACATTAATCTTATTAAACCCGAGTACGTTCTACGGAAAGGGTTGTACTATGCAGTTTCGAGTCCGGCTGTCCATATTGCATCTGTTTTACCCACCACTGGCCGCTTTGCATCGCCTTTATCATGGGTGTCCTTGCCCATCACCAAGTCGGTGGTAAGCACATCGAAATTCGTACAAAAAAGCACGAGCAAGCCAGAAAGATGACTGACCATTCTACCTTCCTGCATTTAGGTCGACAACAGTGAATTAAAGAACAACGCCCTAGCTCCTTACACTTGCATAGACACAAAGGATTCGATCAATATTCAATTGTTGACTCCGGATTACGATTACTACAGCAAGCAAAACTGTTTCCATGCTTATTGGCAGCGTAAATACCAGCAATATAGCAACTGCTCAGTGGTATTCTACGGATACGGAAGTAAGGATGCTGAATTTTAATGTAGTTAAGCTACACGGAGGCCTTGAACAAATTGGAACTCTTAAAACACTAAACCAATCGACTCCCTTTCGCCTTTTAGACTCGACATCGTTATGTGAACCTCACCACCTTCTGGAGTTTAACAACAGTCATATTTCATACTGTAAATATTTTTTCACAAAAACGACAACAACCGTAAAACTTTAATGAATTTCTTTTTTTTTCTTTTTAAAGATCCCGAAAAATGTCTCACAGAGTGCGTTGAAGAAACTTACGACTTATCGCCTAGTTATGCTGCCTTTAATACTGAATTACTCACTCGACAATACCACAAAAACTTATCAAGGTAAAATGGTTCTACTTGTCTCAATTCACCCAAACTTGCCAGGAAAAAAATCCGGATTTATATAGACGCGATCCAATCGTACTGCACTTCTTCTATCCCTCGTTTCAATACCAAACGCGCATAAGTCACACCAATAGTTACCTTAAATGGCTCGGTAAAACAATCCATTAAATTTCTAAAAATTACTTTTGTAATTATTAAAATCCGAATTAGGGGAAGTGGGAGGCAACTTGGGGCTTTTTCTGGGAGCTAGTCTCATTTCTATTCTCGAAATCTTGGCTTTGTTTTTTCGTTGCTGCGTCAAACGCTTTTCAACTTAGCTTCTCATTCCCAATTTTGTATAATTCCTTGAATTTCGTCAATACAACCTAATAATAATAATAACAATATCTTCAGCTCTAAAAGGTCTAACTAATAGGTCGAATTAGAAGTCCTAATTCGTTCTTCACCCAGAATGAGTGGTTTCTCCTGAATACCAATCAAGAACAACAAACAACAATGCGCCTCATTTGACTTCTAAAAACTCGCCCAAGTCTAGTTTCAGTAAAAGAATCTCACTTTTTTTTTAACTAGGCAAGTAACTGAGTCTTTGTAAGGAAAAAAGATGGCTTACCTTGTTGTTTTACTCCTTGCACAGCTTCTTTATCACTATAACAAAACTTGACAACAACATAACGCACGTCCACGACCAACTAACGTTCCTAATGGCGGGTGTTCTGCCAGAATGTGAACATAAAACGCCATCTAGGCGTCACGGAATAAACTAAAATGAACAACAAAGGTCAAACCACAGTGTATAGGTTTACTTATTACTTATAAAGATAAATATAGAGGGAACATGCAACCCCTTCCTTATGAGCTCTTCCTTATGGTTCCAAATTGGTTCCACTTGGCTCCTCCTTTTCGATCTATTACTAGTCTCTAGAACAGAATTGGCTCTTCGATCAAGAGAGTAGGGTCCAATTAGCTCTATAGGACGAAATGGACCGCGACGAACTGGAAAAAGGGCTTCGGAATCCATTTAGTCACTTAAAAAAGTATACAAAGTAGGTTGGTCCAAGCCCGACAACGTCACTGTATGTCGCATAAAACATAAGCCATTAGTCTAGATGAGAAGTTTTACGATTAAAGAAAAACGTTAAAATAGATTATTCAATAACTATGGCCAATAAAAGGTCCAGGACGCAAAACTTGTTTTGTTAGTCCTTTGAAAACCTGGGTGTCGTCAAGACCTGGTCATTCAAAGGATGTATCGTCCAGAAGTCCAACCAGTCAAAGAGTTTCTCAAAGAACCTAGGACTGCCGTTGTTCGCAGCCAACGCAACAAGGAATGCGGAACAGTGGTCTATTTCTGCCGTACCACGGCTAACCACGGCTTCGCGCACGTAGTGGACAACAGTGAAATCTTCTGTTGGCGTTGGCTTTGGGCGGCGGTGATTGCTGCTTTCGCTGTTGCGGTCACCATGCTGATTCATTCTAGCGTGACCAATTTAGTTAGCCAATCCTTAACGACAGAATTCGTCACACGATCCGACGGCCAGCCGGCAATTCTACCTGACATTCATATTTGTGACACTTCTATCTTCAACATGACTCGACTTGCAGGTGAGTCTCTTTCCCAAAAAAAAAGTACTACTACGTCTACTATTACTATTTAATGCCTCTAATTATATAAGATAATACTTTTTAAGATTACCAGAATGATTACTATAGCGAAAAACAATATAACTCCTGTTACAAAATAGTTTCACTGTGGAATAATTCTTTCAAAATATTAAAAAATGTTAAATGTACAGCTATGGGTTTGAATAGCACAACGGCAACGTATCTGACCCTGGCGACTTCGGATAATTCACCTAATCCAAGATTCATTAAGGATAGAAAGAAGCAAGAAACATTGAAAACGGAATTTGATACAATTTTGGTCAAGGGTCAATGGACCTTAAAATCAGCGATAGAAAACGCAGCCATCAAGTGATACTTTGCCTCAAATGCTCCATTTAATCTGTTATTTTATCCATTTTTTTAACGAAAACCTTAACAGATGTGAAGAAATGGTCTCGGGCTGCAGTCTTGCAGGAATCTACTACCACCAACGGAACTGCTGCACGGAATTCTTCGACCCTGTGCCATACGTGAGTATCTTTGGCAGTTGCATTACCACACGGGGGAAAACTATCCTGCAGGCTTACCAGTCAAGGGATGCTGGTTTCGTAGTCTATGTTCTGCTTAACACTCTTCACACCATAGGTATTCTATATACGTTTTTTTCCAAAACAGATTTTTACCTCTCTCTGTAACTTCAGATTTTGACATTGATCTTATAAAACCCGAGTACATTCTACAGAAAGGGTTGTACTACGTAGTTTCCAGTCCGGCTGTAAATATCGGAGCTGTGTTACACATAGCTGGCCGCTTGGCATCGCCATTTTCATGGGTGTCCTTGCCCATCACCAAGTCGGTGGTAAACATTTCGAAATTCGTCAAAAAGCTAAAGAAAGGCCAGAAAGATGCTGACTGACAATTTTACGCCTCCCGCCCTTAGGTTGATAACCGTGAATTAAAGAACAACGCCCTAGCTCCTTACACTTGCATAGACACAAAGGATTCGATCAATATTCGACTGCTCACTCCTGGTTACGATAATTACAGCAAGCAAAACTGTCTCTTAACTTATTGGCAGGGTCTATTCCATAAATATAGCAACTGTTCATTGATATTCTACAACTACGGGAGTAAGGGACCGAATTCAAGTCATTATAATAACAATAATGAATCTCAATTCGGTTAAATAAATTAACGGCTCCCGTATCGCTTACTGCTTGTTGCACCCAAGCTAGCGCGAGGTGGCGCACAGCAAGGTGTATCGGTGTATATGAGAACGCGTATTGCGTCTGCGCATAAAACGGCAAACGGAATAAGTTTAGAACCACGTAACCAATTTGCATGGATTTTTGGTTAAAAGTACATTAAAATAAATATCTATAGGGCATGACAGTCCTCAAATTCTTAATTTTGTTTCGCCCGAGTTAGAAATGAATTTGCATTTGTGAAATTAGTGAAGGCAAAAATGAAAGAGTTACTACTGTCACGCCATCTGCGTTAGTATTACCTACTTAACTGTCAAGTAATGTTGAAATTTTTTTTTTAAATTTTTAAATTTTTTTTGAAAAAATTGCGTGTACATGCACATGTTTGCTTCTCTATTACCCATGATATTCTCCTGTAAAAAGCTGAGCTATACGGGAGCCTTTAACACATTCTAAATAATTAAACACTAAATCGATTAACTTCCTTTCGGCTTTTAGACTCGACACCGTTATGCGAACCTCAGCACATTTTGGATTTTAACTTCAGCGTTGTTCCAAATAGTAAATACTTTTAAAAACAACAATAGCCATAAAATACTAATGAATTTCCTTTTTTTGAAGATCCCCCAAAATGTCCCCAACAGTGCTTTGAAGAAATTTACGATGTATCGCCTAGTTATTCTAACTTTAATATGAAGCTATTCAATCGACAATATGACAAGGACGTATCAAGGTAAAATGGCTTTACTTGTCTCATTTCAAACGAACTTGCAGGAAAAAAGTTCGGATTTACATAGATCCGATCCAGTCGTACTGCACTTCTTCTATCCCTCGTTTCAATACCAAGCGCGCATAAGTCACACCAATACTTATCTTAAATGGCTCGGTAAAAAATACAAATTTCTAAAATTATTTTGATAATAACTAAAATCCAAATTTAGGGGAAGTGGGAGGCAACTTGGGACTTTTCCTGGGAGCTAGCCTCATTTCTATCCTCGAAATCTTGGCTCTGTTTTTCCGTTGCTGCGTCAAACGCTTTTCAACTTAGCTACTCATTCCCAACTTTGTATTATCCCTTGAATTTCATCATTTTCTATGCACCGCTCATGGAACTAAATGAGAATTACGAGTAAATACACTAAGAAATCTAAACTCGTGACTTCGCTCAAGAATACAGTTTCAGAAAAAGAATTTCACTTACTATAACTACGCACAAAACTGAGTCTTTGTGGCTTACCTTGTTGTTTTACTCCTTGCACAGCTTCTTTATCACTATAACAAAACTTGATACCAACACGAGTCGCGTCCACGACCAACTAACGTTCCTACCAGCACGTGTCCCCTGTTCTAACGTACCCCGCCATCTAGGCGTCTGGAAATAAACTAAAATGAACCATAAAAGGTCAAACACAGTACGACACGGTAGGACAACAAGGTTATCTTCCAATGCAAAGGTTGTGGGGACCACCTTTCTCGGTCTCAGGGGAAGTGTCAGTACTAAAGTCCATAGGAGTGGTCGAATTCACGGACTTGTCAATCGTACTGTCGAAAAACGTTCATGTAGATCATTCGATTATTATATAGTCAATATAAAGTCCAGGACGCAAGACATGTTTGTTAGTCTTTTGAAAACCTGGTTGTCGTCAAGTCCTAGTCAGCTAAAGGATGTACCATCCACAAGTCCAACCAGTCAAAGAGTTTCTCAAAGAACCTACTGCCGTAGTTTGCAGCCACTGTAAGCGGGAATGCGGAACAGTGGTCTATTTCTGCCGGACCACGGCGAACCACGGCTTCGCGCATGTAGTGGACAACAACGAAACCTTTTATTGGCGCTGGCTTTGGGCGGCAGTGATTGCGGCTTTCGCTGTTGTGGCCACCATGCTGATTCACTCTAGCGTGACCAATTTAGTTAGCCAATCCTTAACGACAGAATTCGTCGAACGATCCGACGACAAGATTTCAATTCTACCTGACATTCATATCTGTGACACTTCTATCTTCAACATGACTCGACTTGCAGGTAAGTCTCTTTTCCAAAAAAAGTACTACTACGTCTACTATTACTATTTAGTGCCTCTAATTATATAAGATAATACTTTTTAAGATGACCAGAATGATTACTATAGCGAAAGACAATATAACTCCTGTTACAATAGTTTCACTGTGGAATAATTCTTTCTAAATATTAAAAAATGTTAAATGTATAGCTATGGGTTTGAATAGCACAACGGCAACGTATCTGACCCTGGCGACTTCGGATAATTCACCCAATCCAACATTCATTAATGATACAAAGAAACGAGAAGCTTTGAAAACGGAATTTGATAAAATTTTGGCCAAGGGTCAACGGACCTTAAAATCAGCGATAGAAAACGCAGCCATCAAGTGATACTTTGCCTCAAATGTTCCATTTAATCTGTTATTTTATCCATTTTTTTAACCAAAACCTTAACAGATGTGAAGAAATGGTCTCGGGCTGCAGTCATGCAGGAACCTACTACCATCAACGGAACTGCTGCGAGAAATTCTTCGACCCTGTGTCATACGTGAGTATCTTTGGCAGTTGTATTACCACACGGGGGAAAACTATCCTGCAGGCTTACCAGTCAAGGGATGCTGGTTTCGTAGTCTATGTTCTGCTTAACACTCTTCACCTCATAGGTATCCTATATACGTTTTTTTCCAAAATAGATTTTTACCTCTTTCTGTAACTTCAGATTTTGACATTGATCTTATTAAACCCGAGTACATTCTACAGAAAGGGTTGTACTACGCAGTTTCCAGTCCGGCTGTAAATATCGGAGCTGTGTTACACATAGCTGGCCGCTTGGCATCGCCCTTTTCATGGGTATCCTTGCCCATCACCAAGTCGGTGGTAAACATCGAAATTCGTCCAAAAGCCTTAGAAAGGTCAGAAAGATGACTGACAATTCTACCTCTCCCGCCCTTAGATTGACAACAGTGAATTAAAGAACAACGCCCTAGCTCCTTACACTTGCATAGACACAAAGGATTCGATCAATATTCAACGGCTCACTCCTGATTACGATAATTACAGCAAGCAAAACTGTTTCTTAACTTACTGGCAGGGTCTATTTCATAAATATAGCAACTGTTCATTGGTATTCTACAGACACGGGAGTAAGGGACCAAATTCTAGTCATTCTAAGAACAATAATGCATTCACATAAACACATTATAAAGAATTAAACACTAAATCTATTAACTTCCTTTCGGCTTTTAGACTCGACGCCGTTCTGTGAACCTCAGCACATCATGGATTTTAACTTCAGCGTTGTTTTAAATAGTGAATACTTTTAAAAACAACAATAGCCACAAAATACTAATGGATTTCCTTTTTTTTAAGATCCAACACATTGTCCCCAACAGTGCGTTGAAGAAATTTACGATGTATCGCCTAGTTATTCTAACTTTAATATCGAGCTACTCAATCGACAATATTACCAGAACGTATCAAGGTAAAATGGTTTTACTTGTCTCATTTCAAACAAACTTGTAGGAAAAAAGTACGGATTTACATAGATGCAATCCAGTCGTACTGCACTTCTTCTATCCCTCGTTTCAATACCAAGCACGCATAAGCCACACCAATACTTATCTTAAATGGCTCGGTAAAAAAATCAATTATAACTTTCTAAAATTGCTTTTGCAATAATTAAAATCCCAATTAGGGGAAGTGGGAGGCAATTTGGGACTTTTTCTAGGAGCTAGCCTCATTTCTATCCTCGAAATTTTGGCTCTGTTTTTCCGTTGCTGCATCAAATACTTTTCAACTTAGCTGCTCATTCCCAAATATGTATTTAACCCCTAAATTTCATTATATGTATGCACGCTCATGGAACTAAACGAGAATTACGAGTTAATACACTATAAGTAATCCACACTCTGGACTTTCTTCTGTAATTTAACTTTTCTCAATCAACTTGAGCTTAAATAAAATAAAATTTTAAGGGAGGAAATATGGTTCCAGCACAACATACTTTCTTATACGTGGACAACCAATGGAAATTTTCTTAGTCCACGTAATTTCACGTAGTTGAAAACTTAGTTAACATACTGCTAATTTATCATGCAGAGAAAAAAATTATATGAGTTGTGGACTAGCCGTCGCTAAATCACGTCATGGCGACGGTAACTTTCTCTTCGTTCTTTCCTCGTACTGCCATCTAGGAACAGCGAGCGACCCTCTCTCTTAGGCGAGCCGTCACACTATAATTAACTTTACCGTTAGTGCGTTTTGCTACGAAATCTATAAATATATTGGTTTTTGCGAAGAATTGTGTTGAAAATCGTCATGGCAACGGCTACACCCAGCTAAGGTATAAAGGAGCCATGCAAGAAGTAATGGTCCGGGCACGGTAAGCTTAAAGTACATAGCATACATCGTTAGCCATTGGTCTAGAATGACAAGGTTTTCGATTGAAAACAAAATTTCATGATAAATAATCATTCGACAACTAGAATCAATATAAAGTCCAGGACGACAGTAATGTTAGTTAGTCCTTTGAAAACCTGGTTGCCGTCAAGACCTAATCAGCTAACGGATGCATCGTCCAGAAGCTCAACCAGTCAAAGAGTTTCTCAAGGAACCAAGGACTGCCGTTGTTTGCGGCAACTGTAAGCAGGAATGCGGAACAGTGGTTTACTTCTGCCGTACCACGGCTAACCACGGCTTCGCGCACGTAGTGGACAACAGCGAAATCTTCTGTTGGCGGTGGCTTTGGGCGGCAGTGATTGCGGGTTTCGCTTGTGTTGCCATCATGCTCATTCACTCTAGCGTGACCAATTTAGTCAGCCAATCCTTAACGACTGAATTCGTCGCACGATCCGAAGACGTGCAGGCAATTCTACCTGACATTCATATCTGTGACACTTCTATCTTCAACATGACTCGACTTGCAGGTTTGTCTTTCTAAAAATCTCCTCCTATTACTTTTAATGCCTTTAATTATCTAAGATTTTTAATTTTACAAGAATTTTTTTAAATTAAACCGGCGTAGGCTCACGCTTATGGCCTCGGGCTTTATTATGTGTACGGTAGTACATGGTCACTGGTTGAAATTGTATAAGTACAAGGGTAGGGTGGGGTAGTATCAAGGTACCACCCCACAAGCGGATAAATCTTTCGCCTTTTACAAGAATTATTACTACGACAGACAATTAATGAATAGTGAAATTAATTATCTAATGAGTTAACAGGCAATTATTACAATAATATAGTGTAACTCCTGTGGAATTATTCTTTTAAATATTAAAAAAAAATTAAACGTATAGCTATGGGTTTGGATAATAGAACGGCAACGTATTTGACCCTCGCGACTTCGGATAATGCAGCCGATCACAGCTTCAAGAATGACTCAAAGGAGAAAGACGCTCTGAAAAGGGAATTTGATACCATTTTGGCCAAAGGTCCATGGACCTTAAAATCAGTGATAGAAAATGCAGCCATCAAGTGATAACATCATTAATTTAATAATAATACATTAACGTAATACCGACTTTTAATGAAAACTGTAAACCGTAACAGATGTGACGATATGGTCTTGGGCTGCAGTCACGCAGGAGAATACTACGATAAACAAGACTGCTGCAAGAAATTCTTTGACTCTGTACCGTACGTGAGTATCTTTGGCAGTTGTATTAGCACACACGGGAAAGCTATTCTGCAAGCTTTTCAGTCAAGGGATGCTGGCTTCGTAGTCTATATTCTGCCTAACACTCTTCACACCATAGGTATCTTACACGTTTTTTTTTCAAATAGATTTCTTAACTAAATTTGTAACCTCAGATTTTGACACTGAACTTATTAAACCCGAGTACATTCTACAGAAAGGGTTGTACTACGCAATTTCGAGTCCGGTCATCCATATCGGAGATGTTTTACACATTTCTGGCCGCTTCGCAGCGCCTTTCTCATGGGTGTCCTTGCCCATCACCAAGTCGGTGGTAAGTATATACAGAAATTCGTCAAAAACATTAGAAAGGCCAGAAAGATGACTGACAATTCTATCTCTCCCGTCCTAGATTAACGACAATGAATTAAAGAACAACGCCCTAGCTCCTTACACGTGCATAGACACAAACGATTCGATCAATATCAAATTATTAACTCCTGATTACGATTATTACAGCCTAACCAACTGTTACTTAACTAATTGGCAGCGTCAATACCAGGAATATAACTGTTCAATGGTATTTTACAAATACGGGAGTAAGGGAACCGAATTCTAGTCATTTTATTTACAATAATAAATCTCAATTCGGTTAAATACGTTAAAGGCTCCCGTATAGCTTACAGCTTGTTACACCCAAGCTAGCGCGAGGTGGCGCGCAGCACGGTTCATGGGTGTATATGAGAACGCGCATTGCTTCTGCGCATAAAACGGCAAGCAGGCTAACTTGAAAACCGTGTAATCAATTCGCACCCAATCTTTTTTAAAATACTAAAAATAACTGTCTTTAGGGCATCAGTTTCCCAAATTCGCAATTCACGCTTTTAAGTTTCAAATTAATTTGCTTTTGCCAAAGTAGTGAAGGCCAAAACCAAAAAGGTACATTTGTGTTAGTACTACCTACATAACTGTCGAGACGTTTTGTACAAATCTTGTGTACTTAACCTAAGTTTGCTTCACCATTCCTCATGCTATCGTACTGTACTTTATAAAGCTAAGCTATACGTGAGCCTTAAACACATTGAACTATTAAATACTAAATCTAATAACTCCCTTTTGGCATTTTAGACTCGACACCGTTATGCGAACCTCAGTTCATTATGGATTTTAACTTCGACCTTATTCCAAGTGGTAAATATTAACAAAAACGTAAAACACTAAGGAATTTTCTTTTCTCTTCTTAAAGATCCCACAGGATGTCCCAGAGAATGCGTTCAACAAATTTATGAATTATCGCCTACTTCCACTGACTTTAAGAAGGAGCTACTCGCTCGAAAATATTACAAGAACGTACCAAAGTAAAATGGTTCAAAGTAAAACTTGTCTCAATTCAGATTTAAAAAACGGTTTTATATAGAGATGATCTTGTCGTACTACACTTCTTCTATTCTTCGTTCCAATACCAAGAGCGCATAAGTCACACCAATACTTATCTTAAATGGCTCGGTAAAAAAAATATATAAATTCTAAAAATTATTTTGATAATAACTAAAATCCAAATTTAGGGGAAGTGGGAGGCAACTTGGGACTTTTTCTGGGAGCTAGCCTCATTTCGATCCTCGAAATCTTGGCTCTGTTTTTCCGTTGCTGCGTCAAACGCTTTTCAACTTAGCTTCTCATTCCCAACTTTGTATTATCCCTTGAATTTCATAATTTTCTACGCACCGCTCATGGAACTAAATGAGAATTACGAGTAAATACACTAAGAAATCTAAACTCGTGACTTCACCCAAGAATACAGTTTCAGAAAAAGAATTTCACTTACTATAACTACGCATACAATTGAGTCTTTGTGGCTTACCTTGTTGTTTTACTCCTTGCACAACTTCTTTATCACTATAACAAAACTTGACATCAACACGAGTCGCGTCCATGATCAACTACCGTTCCTGCCAGCAGGTGTTCCCCTGTTCTAACGTACCACGCCATCTAGGCGTCCGGAAATAAACTAAAATGAACCGCAAAGGTCAAACCACAGAATAAAGGTTTACACAGTAAGACAACAAGGTTATCTTCCAATGCAAAGGTTGTGGGGACCACCTTTCTCGGTCTCAGGGGGAAATGTCAGTACTAAAGTCCATAGGAGTGGACAAATTCACGGACTTGCCAAGCGTTCTGTCGAAAATCGTGTATGTAGATCATTCGATAATTATATAGTCAATATAAAGTCCAGGACGCAAGACATGTTTGTTAGTCTTTTGAAAACCGGGTTGTCATCAAGACCTAGTCAGCTAAAGGATGTACCATCCACAAGTCCAACCAGCCAAAGAGTTTCTCAAAGAACCAACTGCCGTAGTTTGCAGCCACTGTAAGCGGGAATGCGGAACAGTGGTCTATTTCTGCCGGACCACGGCGAACCACGGCTTCGCGCATGTAGTGGACAAGAATGAAATCTTCTGTTGCCGATGGCTTTGGGCGGCAGTGATTGCTGCTTTCGCTGGTGTGGCCATCATGCTCATTCAGCTGAGCGTGACCAATTTAGTTAGCCAATCCCTAACGACTGAATTCGTCGAACGATCCGACAACGAGCAGGGACAGGGTGCAATTCTGCCTGACATTCATATCTGTGACGCTTCTATCTTCAACATGACTCGACTTGCAGGTAAGTCTTTCTAAAAATCACCTCCTCCTATTTCTGTGGATGCCTACAACTCTACAAGATTTACCATTTTTTAATATTACCAGGATTATTACTATAGCGAGACAGTATAAATTCTGTTGCAACAGTTTCACGGTGGAATAATTCTTTTTAAATATTAAAAACATTTTAATATATAGCTATGGGTCTGGATAATATAACGGCAACGTACTTAACTTTGGCGACTTCGGATAATGCAGCCAATCCAAGAT
>JAGJRO010000178.1:0-104776 GCA_022832285.1 Lepidurus apus apus | reverse complement strand
CTATATTTAGTGGGCGTTACCTACAACTCACCGTCCATGAACTTTCAAGTTTCGCGCTAGTTGCAGATACTGTCATCTGCCGTTAAGAATATAACGTAGAGGAGCTTAATTAAAAAACACTAGTGCCATCTATTAGCCGAAAAAATCTCCAAAGTTGCTGAACCGGGGCCTTAACATATTTGTTGCATTTTTTAGTTAGAAAAGTGGTTAATAGATGGCGATACATTGGCTTCCAGCACAAATGGGTAAGTTGTTGCGGTTGTAACTATCCCTCCTAAAGAAGCTCCTCCCTTTTACTCGGACTGGGACTGTTGTTCGTTTGGTTTGCTGCCCTTGCCCTTGCCCAAACTTCGCTAGCTAGTTTTGTATTTTTGTATATCTTTGTTTATCTGTATCATCGGCGGCCAAAAAGGGATTATTCTTTCTGTTTTCTAGTTTACTTGACTACAACCAGATTCGTAAGTTTTACTTTGCGCGATATATACTTGTGTGAAGAGTTATTGTGTGCCCTAGTTGTCATCGGAGGTTTTGTTGAGGTTGACTACCAAGCCCTACTTTTTGTCTTCATAATGGCTTGCGTTACACTCAAAAGGAGCTTGGAATTTGATCCTTTACACAGCCCAAATAGTCGTTCCACAAAAAGAAGGCGATGCATGCCACTATGCATGCCACCAGCAACTCCACCAACCAAAATCAATGAGCCTTCTTCATCACCCTTTGGAGAAGTTTCCCCCAAGCTAAGTCCAGGTAAAACTTACTAAATCTTTCTTACCTTTTTAAAAGAAGGAAAAACTAACACCTTTCTTTAATTCCGGTAGAGCAAATCTTGGCTAACGTCAGGGAAGAAGTGAAGCGTCTCCAGCGACGAAAGCAGTTGCAGTTTCATCATGAATCCGGGGCAAACTCTTCCAATCAAGATAGTCAAATGTGCGAAAGTAGCCCAGCTTCCCCCGAATCTTGCCCACGTTCACCCTCCCCTCCTGGATTATCTCTCACGACTATAGGACAAAGCGCTCAGTCATCTTCGTCAAAAGAAAAACCTTTGTTCACTTTCCGCCAGGTAATTTGCATTTACTCCACCTTGGCCATAGTTCAGACCAATGCAAGAACTCACGTAGAGCCTTAAGTAGTACATTTTAGTACTTAATTTGTGTCTAATTTTAAATTTCTAATATTAATTTAGTATCTAATTTTTAAAATCCTTGAAGAGATCAGTGGCTAGTAAGTTTTTGGTGCTTGTGCTCTACATAGCCATGGCTCTGTAAGAGTGTATGTTCTGTACATTCTTCGGTGATCACGTATACTTGCTAGCCGGAAAACAACTCACAGGTCATAGTAACTAGGATGCAACCAGCTCCTAGTCCTCCGAATCCTGGAACATGCCATGTCGTTTAGACGTAGTTAAGCTTAGATTTTATCAGTTTTGGCAAGCATGGGCTATGTTCTGACATAATTTTTAATTCAGATTTAAAATAATGTATATCATTTAGGTCGGATTAATCTGCGAGCGAATGCTGCGTGATCGCGAAGACCAAATTCGACAAGAATACGATCAAGTATTGACGTCCAAATTGGCGGAGCAGTACGATGCGTTTGTGAAATTTACATACGATCAGATACAGAGGCGTTTCGAGTCCGCCACCGTTCCAAGCTGTAAGTTTTCCTAACTAGAATTTTTGTAATGAACCTAATTATAACTTTTTAACTAATTTTTTTTATTTAGATTTGTCGTAAGCCGGAAAAATTGCGTGATCTGTATGAATGGTTGACTGAATTTTTTTTGGGAATGAATGTTTGCCAAGGAAAGAAGGGGCTCCTCTTTACCATGCTTGAATTAATTTGCTGCGACGATATACTGGGGTGGCCTTACGTGGAATGTCTCAAGTTTGTTTGCAAGAAGAAGTTTAAAAAAAGACCATTTTGTTGATGTAGACTTTTTCGTACATTTTGAAGAATTGATCTTGGGTAAAAAAAATTTGTAGCTCATGTGCCAAGTGCTTCACATTTCTTTTCTCTTCTGGGGGATAACACTTCCGAGGGCGAAAAAAATAAAATAAAATAATAATTTAAAATAAAAGTGCTTGGTGCCTGGGTTACTTTTTTCATTGTTCCCCCCTCCAATCTTTTTATGACGAAAAAATATCCTCGGTTTGTCTTTCTCCCACCTTTGTGTTAACCCGCTAGCGATGGTAGTGGCATAAATCCTTGTATTGTCTCCCTTCCAGCTTTTTTTGGTCGTCGAATACATTCTACCTCGGTAGTATTCAGTTTATGATCAATTTCGTTGTGCACGTTCATAATTTATGGGGATTTACGTTCTCAATCATTGAAGTTAGCTTAATAATCGATGGTTTATTGAACGGAAATAGTAATTATTACCGTTTTTCTTCAAGAAAACAGTTAAAAGCTTGATATAACTTGTCAGCGAACTAGATTTTTTGCAAAGTCAGTAGAGTTGGTAGAAAATTCTTTTAAATTTGCATAGTTAACATGGGACTGTCTTTAGTTTAAGCGAGAAATGGGAAACAGTTGCTTATTTAATTAAAGGAAGATTAGTTTAAGAAAGTTAGTTTAAGTTTGTTTTTCAAATGCATTTATTTAATCTCGATATAATATGACATTTTAGCTATCAGGAAGCTCATTAGATGGCGAAAGCTGTGTTACTTTTTATATACAAAATCGGCTTTTTGTCAATACTGGTTAGGAAGCCACGTGCGTAAGTTTCGTTCGATATCGCATGGCAGTTTCTGTAAAGGTTTATAATTACCAAGTGAAGAAATGGTGGTTGACATGCATAAACCCGTTAAAGAGTTAGAAGTACGTACACTTTTTCGTGTCCAAACATCACATCAGCATAATTTAATTTTTCTTTATTTTGTGTATTTATTCTCAACTTTTATTTTTATGTTTTAGGAGAAGTGGAAACTTGTACCTGCTTTCCTAAAGTTAAAAGGACTTGTACGCCAACATATAGAGTCGTTCAATCGTTTTGTCAACGAAGATATTAAGAAGATTATCCAGGCTAATAGTATTGTCACTTGCGATGCAGACGCCAACTTCTATTTGAGGTAAAATAAAACAAGCCAAACCGCAAATAAAACCTCAAATTCTCCTAATCTAATATACTATAAAGCGTGTAGTTTTTAGCTGTTTATTTAAAATAATTTAAGGTAGCGATTCGTTTAAAAATAAGCATTACTGTTAATTTGGTTACAAGCTCATTCTTTTTGTTTTAGGTACCAAGATGTGCGAGTTGGCTTGCCTAATATTGAAGAAGACCTTATAACTTCGTCTATTAACCCACACGATTGTCGCCTTCGTGATTTAACCTATGCTGCTCCAATTACAATAGATATTGAGTATACTTGTGGTAATCAGCGAGTCGTACGCAACAATGTGCCCATCGGCAGGTAATATAAGCATATTTCTTATTTAACGACTGCTTTATAACACTTTAAAAGTTAAAATTCTTGAACTATTACAATTCTGCGACAAAGTTTCACTATCCATAAAGAATCAGAAGCATTAAAAATGCTCAATTTTTGCTTTAATAATTCATTTGGAATTTTAATTATATAGGATGCCCATTATGCTTCGAAGCTCAAATTGCGTCTTACGAGGCAAATCTGAAGTTGAAATGGGCGCCATGAACGAATGTCCTTATGATACCGGTGGTTATTTCGTAATCCGGGGCGCTGAGAAGGTATATTCCCTTCGTCTGTGTTTTTTTTTTGTATATTTAGTTTTTAAACTTTGTTTATTATGAAAATAAATAACATGAAATTAAAATTTCTTTTTTCCCCTAAAGGTGATACTCATGCAAGAGCAAATGGCAAAAAATCACAATTTCGTTGAGAAAGATGATCACGGCAATTATGTTTGCCAAGTGACGAGTAGTACATACGAAGCTAGGTCACGTTCCTATGTCATTTACAAGAACGGTGAAGTGTTTTACCGTCATAACGCCTTTACTGAGGTAATCAACCTCATAAAAAAAATAAGTTAATCAATTACAAAAGTTAACAAATATTAAAAGCATTTTTTTTTCATATTCTGTTTCAGGATATTCCTGTAGTAGTAATTTTCAAAGGAATGGGTGTGGAAACGGACCAAGAAGTGGTTCAAATGGTGGGAATAGATGCTCAAGTTATGTCAGCTTTTGCTCCTTCCTTGGAGTATTGCCACAAACACGCTATCTACACACAAACCCAAGCTCTCAAGTAACTAACTACTTTTTTTCTCATTTTATTCAACTTAGTTAGCTAATTTTGCTTATTTTTGCTAAGGTTTATTGGGAGAAAATTAAGACAGCAGAAATCAACTACATCGGATGATTATACCGAAGACGCGCGTGAAATTTTAATTAGTAACGCCCTTCAGCATGTGCCGGTAACAAATTTTCAAAAATTTATTTCATTTTTTGTTAAAAAAATGTTTAAAAACAAATGAATGCAGCTTAGGCGTACGAAACGCCTGTGGCCGCTAGTATTATTAGTAATATTATAATATATTAATAATTAAATTATATATATATTTTTTTTTTAATTTAAAGCAGGCGTAGGCTTGAAAGCCTGTTGCCAACCTATGTATTTGTCATATCGTTGCCAGATATTATACTATAAAAACAAAACTTAATAACAGGGTTTACAATATAAAATGTTTTATATTGTATTTATTTTCGTTTTTTTCCCCACCTTTTTTGAATTTGGTTTCCAGAAAAACGAAGAAAGGCCTGTGGCCGCTATTATTAATTATCTAGTAATATTATTTAGTCTTATTAATCATTAAATAATATAAAATGTTTTGTATTGTATTTACTTAATTGAGAGAAATTTTATGTTTTTACAGCTTTTCGAGTTTAGTTTCCAGAGGAGAGCTTTACAACTTGGCATGATGGTACGAAGGGTCATTGAAACCTCCCACGACCCCAAAGCTGTGGACAATAAAGACTTTTATGGCAACAAACGTCTGGAATTAGCGGGTGACTTGATGGGACTCTTATTCGAGGACAACATAAAGAAAATGAACACGGAACTACGCTGGATTGCCAACAAAAACATCCCAAAGGTCAAAGCCGCGCAGTTTGATATCGCCAAACACATACGTCCTAACCAGTTAACTCAACCTTTGGAAAACGCCATTTCTTCTGTAAGTTTTGCACTTCCGCAAATGTGTTCCTTTTAATTTTGAAGTTAGTTTTTAATCAATTTTCATTACAATTTGAATTCTTAATCTACTCTCCCTCTCTTTTTTTATTCGTGAAGGGCAACTGGATCATCAAACGCTTCCGCATGAATCGCCCAGGGATTACACAAGTGTTGTGTCGCTTTTCGTACGCGTCAGCCTTGGGTATGATGATGCGCGTGGATTCGCAATTCGACAAAACGCGCAAAGTCAGCGGCCCACGCGCTCTTCATCCGTCCCAATGGGGCATGCTTTGTCCCTCAGACACTCCGGAGGGTGAAGGCTGTGGTCTGATCAAAAACTTGGCGCTTTTCACCAATATTACCATCGAATCCGCCGACGAGCACGTCAAACGCTTAATCTATCACCTGGGTGCCGTTGACGTCACCGTACGCTCCGCGGAGGAATCCAGCTACCCGGACATATGGACCATTTTCCTTAACGGTAATATATTTACGCAGAATGTTGCAATAAAAAGAAAAGAAAAAATTTGCTAAAAAATTGAAAAATGTTGCTAACAAAATTGAAAAAACTTGCTAAAAAGTGAAAAAAAATTACTAAAAAAGTTTTGTTTTTTTTAATCTAAGAAAGTTTATTTAAAAAATTGAAAATATTTTGCGAAAATTGAAAAATGTTAAAATCCCGCCAAAAAATTTGCTAGTGTTTTTTAAAAAATGTGTTTAGGTGTCATTATGGGCCTTGTGAAGGACTATGAGAAGTACATCGCGACGTTCCGGAAGATTCGGCGTCACGGGTTGATCAACTGCTTCATTTGCATTTACCCGATCCTGAAGCGACGTCACATTTACATAAACACCGACGCCGGTCGTTTATGTCGCCCGTATATCATCGTCACGAAAGGTGTACCTGCCGTGACGGAAGAACACATGCAAGAGCTGGAAAATGGGTTAATGACCTTCGAGGATTTCATTGTCAAGGGTTTGGTGGAGTACCTGGACATTAACGAGGAGAATGACGCGCTCATTGCGATGTACGAGAAGCATATTACGCTGAAGAGCACGCATTTGGAGATCGCACCGTTTACCATCTTGGGTGCAGTCGCTGGCTTGATTCCGTACCCTCACCACAACCAGAGCCCGCGCAATACGTACCAATGCGCCATGGGGAAGCAAGCCATGGGTACCATTGGGTACAACCAGCGACAACGCATTGACACGTTGATGTACAATCTGGTGTACCCGCACAAGCCCATGGTGAAAACCAAGACGATCGAAATGATAAATTTCGAGAAATTACCCGCGGGACAGAACGCAATGGTCGCAGTCATGAGCTACAGTGGCTATGACATTGAAGATGCCTTGATCCTCAACAAAGCTTCACTGGACCGCGGTAAAAAAAAAAAAAAAAAAAAAAAGACTGGTTTTACAACATCAAACTTTCCTTTTTTAATTTATTATAAGATGTATTCTGCATGTGTGCCAAGTACTGATAGAAAGGGTTGCGTTTTTTTAGTTTTTGTTAAAAAAAAGTTTTTAAAGAAATTTTTTTGTCTTTTGTGTTAATGGGGGGTGTAGGATTCGGACGCTGTCTGGTTTACCGGAATGCCAAGTGTGCAATTAAGCGGTATGCAAACCAAACCAGTGACCGAATTCAAGGTCCCGCGATGGATGCAACCACGCAAAAGATCATCTGGAGGCACGATATTCTGGACGCAGACGGAATAGCCAGTCCGGCCGAAAAGGTGGAAGATAAGCAAATTCTCGTCAACAAATCAATGCCTACAAAAGGAATAGAAACCTTGGGAGCAGGACGACCTATGGCGCAAGAAATTACGTACCGAGATGTACCGATAACGTAAGTTGGACAACTTTTTCTTTTGTGTTTTTCTTGCACGTACGTTGGTATGTTTATTCAAGTAGCAAAGCAAGTAACGTCCAGCAGTATGTGTACGTCATAAGGAATTTCAGGGTTCTTTCCGTATTGCGTATATAACGATGACCAGCAAAGAACAAACACGTTTCAAAACATCGAAAGTTTGTAAAGAATTTTTGTAAGAGATTGTTCCACGCATCAAAACATGGTAGAGAAAGGGAGATATTTTATTAAATTAATTGCGGAAAAACAGTACAGCACGTCCGATATTATACGAAGACGCGACTTCGCTGATCTAAATAGAGCTTATGTCGTTACTAAATGGAAATAAATGTTTGAATAACGCGTTAATATAATATTAATATGTACTATAGGTACTAATGTGTACTATTTATATATAATGTATTATTTTATTAATTTATATGTTATGTATCGTTTTAAAATCAATATTTAACCTATTCGCGTTAGTGTCAAGTAATTAAGTATCATAATCGATTACTGATAAATTAGGTATGATATAAAGTATCGGGCGTGAAATCGATTGGACAGTTTTCAAAATAAGAAGATGCCGGTAACCGTTAAAAGCAACAACGAACAAGTCGTTCAATAAAAACCGCGTTTTCTCAGACGGCTGGAACTAAACAAGGAAAGCGTACCAACAATAAAAATGCGATGCTGTCAAAATAAGAAAACCTGTAATATTCCTAGCGATTAAAATTTAAAACTTTTATTGGATATAAACCACAAAACAAAACAACTAAGACTTCTTTAAACAATAAAACCTTCCGTTTCAGTTAAAAAAAGGAACAAACTTTTGTAACCATCTTTAGCCCTTTTTATTCGTTACTGTACGTTGTACGTTTTATTCGTACTGTACGTTGTTTTGAATAACTCATTGTATATCTCGATTTGACTCATTTAACTTATCCAATTAGAAAACTCGTCTTACAAGTTCAAAGTCGCCGAATTTCAATTCCAATTTTCAGACGTTTATGTGTACAGTATTTCAGCTGGTACAATTACAATTTAAGTACTTGTGTAACATCACATACATTAAAACACAGTACACATTGTAAATTTAATTACATAGATACAACTTTGATGTAATGTTTCAAAGTCATAACTTAAATGTTTCAAGCTAATATGGACAGGTATATGTTCTTTTTTATGGCTGGTTTGCAATAGTTTTGTCATGTTTTGCCAGGTATAAAGGATTGGAGCCTTCTTATATTGAAAAATCCATGATATCTTCCAACGGCGAGGACGAAACTGTGATTAAGTTGCTTTTACGACAAACGCGACGCCCCGAGATAGGCGACAAGTTCAGTAGTCGCCATGGCCAAAAAGGTGTGGTAGGCTTGATTGTCGATCAAGATGATATGCCCTTCTCGGACAATGGAGTCTGTCCTGATATCATTATGAATCCGCATGGCTTTCCTTCACGAATGACGATTGGAAAGATGCTGGAGCTTTTGGGCGGCAAAGCAGGGCTCCTGGAAGGCAAGCATCATTATGGCACCGCATTTGGCGGATCCAAGGTTGGTAGATCTCCTGTTCTCAGGCTATTAAAACAGGTCTTGGGGGAAATTCAAGTTTAAGTTCATGGATTTTTTAATGGAGGAAATATGCTTCTTTAACTTCTGAATAAAATATTTTACATGTTTCCGCCAGGAAAGCGAAATGTGCGAAGAATTGATTAAACATGGCTTCCATTACAAGGGAAAAGAGATGCTCACTTCCGGTACTACTGGCGAACCCTTCAGGGTTTATATCTTCTTTGGACCCGTAAGTTATTATTTATTTACCATTTACTTTAGTTTTTTTTTTTAATAATTTATGAGTACCATTTTGGCGTGGATAATTTCTTTTTAATTGCAACACATTTTAGTTTTTTTATTGCGGTAAATGTTAATATTTAGTTGTGGTAAATTCGAGTTATTAATGGTATTTTTTGTGGTATTTTTTTACTATTTAAAAAATAGTACTTTTTATTCTTTTTTTTAATATTTTTTTTTTTAAATATTTTTATTTTTCGGAAAGTTTTTCTTCTTTTTTTATTTAAACCTGTGGAGGAGGGGTTGTTTATACAATGGAGGGTTATATGAATTTCGTGGATCTTTTCTATATTCATGTGCTTTTCTAGATTTATTACCAAAAGTTGAAACATATGGTGATGGACAAAATGCACGCGCGTGCGCGAGGTCCTCGAGCCGTTTTAACGCGTCAACCTACCGAAGGCCGTTCGCGCGATGGTGGTTTGCGTTTAGGTGAAATGGAACGCGATTGCTTAATCAGTTACGGAGCCGCCAATCTGATTATGGAGCGACTTATGCTTTCCAGTGACGTTTACCGAGCGGACATTTGCAACTTATGTGGCTCTGTTGTTTCCAACGGCTGGTAAATATTTAGGCTTCTAATTTTATGGCAGTCATAATTTTCCTCCTTATTTTTTCCTCTTTAAACCCTATTTAAAAAAAGATAAAAAATACTTTACAGGACTTTTCTTTTATTAACATGTTCGTATTTGGCAGGTGCATTCGTTGCCAGTCTAGCCGGTTAATCTCGTCTGTGCAACTCCCGTTCGCATGCAAACTTCTATTCGAGGAACTGATTGCCATGAATGTCCGACCACGGCTAGAGTTAAAGAAGGAATGTACATAACCCACTCGCCCACCCAATTTTTTTTTTAATTCGTTGGAATTTGCGTCCACTCGAATGATCGAAATAAAGATCCGTTTAAAACCCACTAAAACTTTCGTATCTCACTAAAAAAAAATAGAGATCCGTTTAAATCCCACTAAAACTTGCATTCACTTACTCAAAAAAAAAAGTTCCCCAGGAAAGAAGAGGTCTTGTACAAAACTGTCCCGCCCCTTTCAAGGCCAAGTGCAAGTTCTCTTCGCTTCCGTGGTCCTGGTCTTACCTTCTTCCATTCTTACCATCATCTACCATCAGCGTTCGTCTTAACTGGCGTATACTTATTGGAGCACAAGTCCGCGCCAGCTTCTAGTTGAACGTGAGGCTGCGCGCGGTACACAAATCTGTTCTACACTGTCCGGTATGCCGTCTCTGGTAAGTTTTTCTTCCCCGCCACTTTTCGTTCCCTTTTACTGTATTTTATTCGAAACCTACCGCCAATCAAGAGAAAGAAATACGAAAAATCTTTACATTTCCAAGCAACTTTTTCAATTCCCAAGTGTCATTTCGAAAGTTTCTTCAACGTTTTAAAAAATAAAAAGAATAGAAGTTTAAAGTAAGAAATAGTTATGATTGGTCCTCGCAGTGGTGCAAAAGCGATGTGGCCGAGGCTAGCAAGGCAAACGAGTTAATTCATGGTCAGCAAGAAGTTTACGTGGTGGGCAAAATACACAGTAATATGCGGAAGTATATGCAGTGTGTTTTAAACGAGTGTATCACGAAAAAGTAAAAGGGGGTTTGGGGGTTCAGATAAATAAAAAAAGGAAATTGGGTGAGCGTGATACCATAGGAGAGTGAAGGTCAGTCGTTCACTTTCCCTTGCGGTGCTGTTGCTCCTTTTAGATGACCAAGCGAATTTTAGCCTCTTCTTCTTCCTCTTTCCAAACGGTCTTGTTATGCAGAATCCTCAATCCCGAATCCTTAATCGAATTTCCGTCCATTTTGATTTTTTAATGTTCCTTTAAAAATCTATTTTTTTATATTATGTATTATATTTTTTATTATATTATATTAACTGTCCTTAATCAAATTTACAAAAAATTGTCTTTACAATTTCCTTTTTTTCGTTTTGTTTAAAACATGTTAACAGGTCGCTTTAGTTGCCCTGCTGGCCGCTACGGCATGCTCCGCGTCGCCCGTTCCGGACGCCAAGTCCCAGAGCTTGGTACCTTGGCCAGGTAGCTTGTACTACTATCCAGCACAGGGTTACAACAAGCAAGGGGGTTTCGAAGACCTTTCCCTGGTGCGAATCCCTGAGCAAAATGTCACGTCATCAATCGTACAGCTGGACCAACCCATCCACCCCATCTATTTGACCACTCCTGCAGTAGGCTCGACCTATGCTAACTTGCCCATTTTTCTCCTATCGGGCACGCCTGCCGCGCCGTTCCCTGCCAGCGGACCCACGCTCTTGAACCATCTGCACCTCCAGTTAGCCGAACCGGAAGCCATGGACCCGGCGACGACCACCGTCCCGCTGTTCGCAGTTTCGCAGGACTACCTCCAAATCGACGACTGCGCCGCCTTGCAAGCTATCCCTCACCTGGCCGCTTTGTCCCAATCGATCCAGTTCAAAAAACCCATGCCTGTACCTTTAGCTACCGTCAACGCCGACGTCGCCGTACCCGCTATACCCGTGTTCCTACGAGAACCTCTGTACTTGACCAGCCCACAAGCCTTGGTCGCCGCCCCGACCGCCTTTGCTATCGAACGGCCTGGTCAAGGTTTGATGCCCTTCCATGTGGGAGCCATATTAGCCCCAGTAAAGGACGTATCAGCTGTTTCTGTTGACAACCCTATTAAGATCACCATGGTACTCGCCGTGCCTGCTAAAGCGGACAAAGACGTCGCCATCACCATCAACCTCACTATCAACATCCAAGGCGGCACGGCTAGCGTCAACGTGGATGCTCCTAGCACTCCCACCACGACCACGACAACCGAAGAGACCGACCTAAGGGAACCTTACCCCGCAGTGGTAGTCGAAGCCGAGCAACTAGTTCCCATCGTGTCGTTCCCGGCTGCCATCTCAGATTTGACTACGGGATTAGGTGGCGAATCCGAATTAGATAACCGTGAACCACCCATGCCCCTTGCCCCGGGTGGTATCATCTCGTCAGGTCAACCCACAGTCCAGCTGGTACCCTTCGAAAACTCGAAAGATAATCCCTTCTTAATTGCCATGCAAGAAGAAGCACACATTCCCATCGGAGTGGATCCCAATTCACCATTTTTCAAACCCATTTCAGCGAACGAATTCTCCAGTTAAACAAGTTACCCTTCTGTTCAAACGCCTTTTTTTGTTTTGTATAAAATTGTGATATGTTTTTTTGTTTTTTACTTAAGAAAAATGAAAGAAAAAAGAAAATTCCGTATTCCCAACATTTTTTAAAATATTTTTTTGTCGTTGTTTGCTGAACTTCGGACGGGGAACACGTTTGGAATGCGAGGGTCATCGCGTTGTGAAACCGCTTTTCTTCCCTATATACACTTTTGTTGTTTTGTCCATGTATACATGCCCCCCTCCTACTTCTACTTCCTAACATGGTACTGGCCTTTAAAAACACTTTTTCTTTGCCTTTTTTTCGTGGGGACCATCTTCCTACGGTTCCGCTCGGAACTGTCCAGAAGCGAGAGTCGACGAGACAGCAAAAAAAAAAAATGTTTAAAGTGTATCCGCCTGGTCTCTTTTAATGTCAGAGCTCCTGGAACGGGCCTTGACATAGCTCGTTAAAGAAAAAAAAAGTGTTTTTTTTTTATTCCTGTTCGTAATACAACTCTTACAAAAATGGAAATGTGTGATGTGCGGAGTCTAAATAACCTGAGTCATGTTTTCGGCACCTAGAGTTAGAGGTGATGTTTTACATGTATCCAAAACACGAAAACGGCCAACGCCTGAGAACCTTTTTCATGCTGTCACTTATCATTGTTGAAGCTGCCTCCCTTGATTAAAAGAGCATCCCTTAAAAGGACAGAAGGACTAGAACCCCATTGTTTTTTGCCTTTAATGATAGCTCTGCTGTGAGAGGATGAGATCACGTATGGGATTAAAGAAAGACAGTCAAAGTCACAATATATAGGTTATATATTGTGGTCAAAGTCCCTTAGTTTTTTCTCCATCAAAGCCTAACGCATCCCAACGGTTTCCGTTCGAACGTTGGCAGTGGGGGTTCCCGTAGCGCTTAGCTTGTTACACCCAAGCTATCACAAGGGGGCGCACGCATCCACAATATTGCTTCTGCGCATAAAAGTTTAACAATAAGTTTACAATAAGCATACTCAATTTGTATGCAATACATATTAAAACAAGATGATAAACGAAGGTTTCGGAGACGGCGCTTTCAAAATTTGACAATTTGTCTTTTTTGGTGTAAGTGAGAAATTATTTTGCATTTTTCAAATTATAGTAGGTGAAATAAAATAAATAGTATTACGTTATCTTTCCTATTACTAATAGCTACTTTACTATCAAGAAATTATGCCAAAATTTTCTTGACAGTGAATTCCTATCTCTTTTGCTTGACATGCGTATTTTAGCGTTCCCTCTACTATCGTGCTACAGCAAGCAGAGCCATACCTAATGCAGCCTAATGCAAACCTATACTCGTCAACAATGAAATGATAAGCCATCCCTCCATGCGAGCCTTCTACAATTCAACAAAGAAAATAATCTGAAGAGTCTTGTCGCCAACAATGAATTTTAGGCGAGACGGAAGGACAAAATTTGGTAAAAATGACACCAAGTTTGCTCCAGATCAATGTAGCTTAACATTTTTTAAATTTCGCAAAGCAAATCTTAAAGGAATTAAACTCTCTTGCATCCTTATTTTCTATGAGCTACATAACTGTCAAAAAATTCCGCAGAAATTTCGCAGTTTTTACGTGAAGTGTATTTCGGCTTCCCCCGGGCTACCGTGAGGTAGAAAGCGGTCATCAGGAATCACACTGAACTGACGTGCAAGAATAACGCTAACTCCATGATCTATCACTATATATCTGACTAAAATTGTACCGTTTAAAAAAGATTAAAAAACGGAAAAGTCGCTTGATCGGGTCGTAGCAAATCCGTCAGGAAGCAAACAGTCCCAGCCATTCCTTCATACAAGCTGTAGGGCGTATCCGGCGTGCGTGCGTTCTTCTGGAATTCTTCGGAGAACATGAATTTAGCGAACTCGGTCGCACGGTGCAGATGGCGATTGTCTTTAGTTAGTCGATATAAGAGCAAGAACACGTAGCCGTTCCCTGCCACGCCATGACACAGCCCTTTTTAATTGGAAAGATTAATCATTCAATGGCTTTAAAAAAAAATAAACAATAGTTAAGACCACAACAAACCTGGTCCTTTTTTCAGCAATCCTTTTTGCCAGACAAGGTCACCACAGCGTAAGCATGACTGCAGGTATTTCTCATCCTTCCATACCAAATATGCTCGGGCCATTAGGTAGACGACTCCTTTGGGTCACATCACAACATTAAAGAGTTTATGTTCAAGGTGAAACTGTTTTAATTGGTTTGCAAGAAAAAGTACCCGGAGCTCCATGACACCAATGTATCAATTCCTCCGATTCAGGTCGACCTCCGTTTAGTTCATCCATAGCGGTCGGGAAATTCCCATTTGGTTGTTGTAAGTGCAATAAAAAATCCACGGACTGCTTCACGAATAGCTCTTTTTCAGGCTCCTGTTTCAGCAAATCCGGGAAACTCAACAGGATCTGCAAGATAGACGACAAGCCATGCGCTGCTCCTGGAAATGAAAACTGTTCGTGAGATTTTTTTTGGAGCTCTTTAGAACATGCCAAGAGATTATATAGTTATAATCACCGAGAACATATACACACCGAGGTATTCAGTATCGTGATACGCGTACATCAAAGGAGAAGGGGAACTATGTTGGGTGGAATAGCGACGACCAGACGAAATTATTGCGTCGTAAATAGCCATCAGGTGTGAAGGAGCGAGTACAATAGAGCCGAGTTCCTGTTGGAGCCATAAAGCTCCACATAAAAAACCGGCCCGACCAACGAACAATTCGTCACCTCCAATCGACAACAAAAAGCCGCTCGATTCACAAAGTACTGTTCCTTGGCTGAATGCACCCAAGAAGGCATCACGAACTCCAATCAACCCTGAAAAGTAGTGACAGTGAACATTAATAGCACAACTCTACCATTATCTATCATTTAACCCTCACAGTTAAGACTTTTGCAAATCTTTAAACTTAAGCATCCTCTAGGACCCGTGCAGCTCTTAGCTTTGCATGACGAGAAATGCCGAAATTCTCGTCTCGAAAAAAGTAAATAGCTGGACAGAGTTGATGTTATTGAAAGGAGATAATATAATTAAAGACATTATCTTAGTGTATTTTTACGAAAAAACTGCATTTAGATTGACCATATGGTTACTATATTACCCTATTTGCCGTAACTATGCGCAGAAGGAATGCGCGTTCATAACCACAACGAATGCGCGCGCCACCTTGAGCGTGTGGCTCTACGGGAGCCTCAAATCAAACAAAAACCGTTGGCTTGGGCTTGTTTTTGGCAACAATTAGGCGCCAGTTTCTTAAAACAAGCTAAGTTAATACAGAAGCCTTAATAATCTAGGAAGAAGAAGGGAGTCCCTGGGAAGAAGAAGCGAGGAATTCTTTGTTTTTCTTCGTTTTTGTTTTTGTCTGATATTTTACCTAAATTATGGTTAAGTGCAACTGCAACAGCATTGGTACCAGCAGAGCCAAGAAGGAAGGACGCTTTTTGCTCAGGATCACGATCCGACTTGCTATCGAAGGAAATTTGCGCTGCTAAGTATTCGGAGGCCAGTTGCATATACTTCACTTTCTTATCAGCTTCTGCATACTTTGAAACATGATAAAACATGTACACGATTCCTGACAAGCCTACGTATAAGCCACCATCGCAAGCTGAATGTGTTTTCGGCTGGTTTTCTGTAATTTGTTCTATTAATTTGTCAATGTGTCCCTGGACAAACGGTTTCAACGAGGAAAGGAAATCAGACGCGGGAAGCACGTCCGATAAATGATTAGGGAAAAACCGTTTCGCTAATTTTGACATACTTTAGGAATTACTGGTTATTCTCTCTATTTTGGAGTCCAAAACACTGATAAACAATAAAACAAACAAGACTGCCTCTTTCGTTGTTTATACGTCGTTTATACGTACATTAGTAAGAAGCAGTGTTGCCAAGTTTTTTTATGAATGCCCACCAAATTTTCGTCCAAAGTCGCCAATATCTCGCCAAAAATTAAGGGATACAAGTCGCCAAAGTCGCCATAAATTATTTTATTTTACAGCATACACATTTAAATAAAGATTTAAATAATAAAAAATTATTCAAAAATAGTCGGAAATATCGTCATCATCATCATACATGTCAGTATTAAATCTTTCTAACATTTTTTCTGAGGGCTGGAAATCCTTGCAACAAATCTCCTTCATGCGTAATCCATATTTTACATGTAAAATCTGCCTGAGGGTTGCTGTAGACAGCCGATTCCTTAGCTTCGACTTAACAATGTTTACATGGCTGAAAACTCGTTCACATGCTGCTTTGCTGAATGGCAAAGACAGCAGTGAGAGTACGTACAAAGCAATATCTTGGTAGGGCTTGCTGCCCATTGAATCAACAAACGAATACACCCCACTCCAAAACTCAGAGCTACCACAAGGAACATTCTCGTTAAAATATCGTTTCCAGTTCACGGACAAAACATTCCTCCATTGGTTTTCCAAGCCAGATGTGCGTCATCTTGACGAAAGAAAAGGTAATTCCGAAAACTTTGCTGGACTGGGACTCAAGATAGACAATGGAGAAAAACAGCCTAATTTTCGGAATAAGGCTAAGTTGGTAGGAAGACGCATAATAAGTTGCTTAGTGAGTTCAACTAAGAAGCCTTTGCAAATCTTTAGGATCACATTTTTTTCTCGTCACATTTGGCTGTCTTTAAAGCTTGTTCAAATTCAAATCCCAAATCGACTTCGTTATCTTTCATAAAGTTATGCTCCGTTAAAACGGTAGTCGTCACATCATGTTGGATAACTTTAGGGATAACGAAGCGTTTAACTAACGTGCTTAACTAACGTGCTAACGTAATTTTCGAGTTCCCCAAATAAGACAAAGCTATCGATTGTCTCTTTCTGAAATTTTAAATTAAAATGTTCAATTTCCTGAAGGATTGGCTTTAAGAAAATAAAATAGAGTTTGTTTGACTCATCATTGTACATGTCGCGATGGACACTTGCGATGTAGCACCGTTCTTTAGTCGAGACAGAGTTAAAAAAGGCTACTAGACAGTCCCACTGGTCCAAAATTCTCGTAACGCAACGAGAAATGGAAAGCCAGCGTGTGTCTGAAGGAGAAACAAAATTGAGAGGAGTACTATGTTCCAATTCTTCCCCGGTTTGAATTACATCGTAAATCTCTCTATACAAGTTCCTACGCATGGGGCTATTGCTGAACCAGTTAAAAGTTTCACGAACCATAAAATCAATATGTTTCGGGAAAATTGTACAAGCTTTAGAGGCAGCCAGATGAAGCGAGTGGCACACACATTTAGCCAGTATTAATCCTGGTACTTTATCGCGAAGTTTGGTGTACAAAGAATTGTTAACACCGCACATCGCACTAGCCCCGTCAGTGCCAATACCAACAAGATTTGTAAGGGGTAACTTTTTCTCAGCTAAGAAGCCGACAACTGACATATACAAATCTTCGGCTGTCGTTCCACAATATCGTCGAGAAGCTCCTTCTCGAGGCATGGCGCAATAACGTTTTTTATCAATGCTGCACACTTCGTACGCTTGAGACGCAAATTAGCCCCGTTGTTACTAAGGAGTCCACTTCCGGTTAGTAAGTCTGTTAGATGATCGGTTGTGCGGATGCTGCAATGGTTTGCTATAAAAGCTGCTAGCTTCAGTTCCATAATTTTTACCTCCTTAGAGGCAACACTGACGGATATTCCGCAGTTTTCTAACCTAGGTTGCGCCGTAACGTTGGCACGCTGCACGTTGGAAATGTGCGACTTCGTCTCAGCATGCTTGCGTAAATCACCGAAATGGGCCCTTAGAGATTTCCTACAGGCCTTGCAGAAAGCCTGCTTGGGATCATCTGCTATCGAAGCAATCCACCCTGTAATATTAAGGTGATGCAGGAATCACTGATCGAATCACTGAATCACAGAGCATCTGTAAAAGAAAATTGGTTACCTTTAAGTTCCGTATGAGTTTCCCACTCTTTTCGGTATAGCCTTTTATCTGAGGCAAACTTGCCCATGACGACGGCACAATGTACGGCACAAAATAATATCAATATGTCTAGGTTATGTCCTTCCGCTTTGAGAACTTGGTTCTTTCTGTCGAACTTAGAAAATTATAATATCGTATCTACCACAATCAGTGTGACCTGCACTGTTAAAAAGGGTACCTAAAACTAGTATGTAACCACATGCTAAAATTGGTAGTTACTACTCGAGATGGGTACCTCTCTCCAAAGATAGGGTTCTCCCGCATACCTAATACGCGGAACGTTTCCCCCAAAATTGTTGTGTGACAAGAATGAATTTCGGTCTCCCTAGTCCGCAACAGGAAAATTTCACTGTTGCCCAATAATGAATGTTCCCGTCTGCTAAGTTAGCCTGCAAACCCAAGCAGGCTTTTTTGTTCTATCGTTTCCCATCCTCGCTAACCGCTAGCCGGTCCGTTATAATCTCGCAAAATTTCATTGCAGTAAAATCCCACAACAAAATATAGTCTTTATTAAGAGCCTCAGTGTGACGAAGCTAAGGGAATTCTTCTTTTCCGAAACAAAAATCTTTATCATATAAGGGAGCGAAAGTCGCCAAATAAGTCGCCAATCGCCAAGTGCCTTGAATGGCCCGCCAAACCATGTTCCCAAGTCGCCAATTTTGGCGAGAAATCACCGTGGTTGGCAACACTGTTTGTTGCTACGCAACAGTACGTAAGCTTACTTAAGGGTCGCCTCACACTGGAGTGCCTAAGCCGTTAAGGATAGCCACCTCATAGACACCAACACGTCTACCTGTCGTGAGCAGGAGGTAAAGGCGGGACAACGTAATTCGTAGGATGTGGCGAAAATAGTTTTCGTCCTAAGTCATGTGACTATACTCCCGTCAAACACCCTTTTGTGACCCTGCCTCATTCAATTAACAGGCTATCCATCGCTAGCGGCCGATGAAGCCCACTGCCGGCTAATTGCTGGTAAAGGACGTCATAGGCACTCTCTTAAGCGTGGTTCACACAGGCAATCATTTGACTTGCTATCCAGGAGTCAAATCCAAAGTCACACCTTGAGGGCAGGAGTTGCTATCCAAAAAAGAGTGATTGCGGGTGTTAGCAGGCTATCAAAATAGTTTGATAGCGGACCCTGTGATTGCGGCGATCGCCATATCTGTCTACGTTGCCATAGAAAATTATTTACGTATACATGGTTTTAATTTCTTTATTATTAAAACTTTTCCAATGATTAATTTTAAATAAATCGTATAAACTAGAAAATAATGTTCTAGAAAGATATTTAATGGTATTTATTAAAATGGCACTGAACGACAACATTGCTTTGTTTTTGTTTTAAAAAATGCGACATTGCAATCAAATAAAGTATGAAAACTTAATTATACTTATCATTTTTAAGGTAATTAGACTGCATATACAATTTACTTTAATAAATTTATACACCTTAAAGTATAAAATCATTTCATTTATAACACATTTCAATAACTGCAACGCAGGCAGACACGGCGATCGCCGCAATCACAGGGTCCGCTATCAAACTATTTTGATAGCCTGATATCACCCGCAATCACTCTTTTTTTTGGATAGCAACTCCTGCCCTCAAGGTGTGACTTTGGATTACTTCACTGGAAATCTCACTCCATATCCAGAGTGCGTTCGTTAGCGCGGGAAACATGGATCCAAGCGTAAAAGCGTAAACAAAGTATGGCTGCCGTTTACTCCTAATAGCGATTTTCACTGGCCACTCTGAGAGTGAGAGAGTGTCACTCTACTCTGGCAAAGCGTACTCCGAAAGTGCAGATTCGCCGTGAGATCTCGGATTCGCTACTCCCAGTCGAGGGCGCTGGTAATTTTAGAAGTAAACGGCAGCCATACTTGTTTACACTTTTACGCTTGGATCCATGTTTCCCGCGCTAACGAACGCACTCTGGATATCCTACTCCGACTTCAAAGACGGGGTAGCCGAGAGTACTCTTTTTTGACTCGAAACGGAGTGAGATTTCCAGTGAAGGGCGTCAACAAGAGTAACTCCTAATCTGGCTGGCTCAGTGAAAGACGCCGCCGCTACTCGGAGTAAAAAAGAGTAGCCAGTGAAAATCGCTATAAGACTCTCCCTCAACTACTCTCGCTAGTCCGGCTTCCGTGTTTCACTCGACTCGCGAACCGCTACAACATACAAAGAAATTAGAACAGTTGTTCGTGTCAGACTTCCATGTTAAAAAAATACCAAAAATAAATACCGTAAATAAATAAGTATATCACACCGGGCTATATACCCTAGCACATCGCCTTAACAATCCGTTTACATCGACAGCTCCTGCACTATATTCCTCAAATAGCTTTGTCCTTTTCTTTGGATGCGGGCAGTTCGTTGCGAGGAAAGTAGCCTCATGTCTATATTAACCAGTCTGGCTTCGTCGTGCAGTAGTTTGAGTAATAAATATAGGTTAAGCGCCTTCCGTTGCGCCTTCTTATTCAATGTCGAATGCCAAGATTCAAGATCATTGTTCGTGCGTACCAATTGTCCGAAGACGAACCAGGTTTCCGGTGGCCAAGTGTTGCTCTCTATCCACTGGCTTCTCACGTAATCTAATACGACCAGTAACAAGGGTAGTGTTTTGCTATCGAGACTCTTAAAAGCCGCTGCAATCTGCTCATGGGGCAAAAACTGGAGAGCGAAAATCCTCCTAAAATATCGCAGAGAAATTGTAAAATGAAACAGCTCACAAACATGACAGATAAAATTACAGCACAATAAATTTCCCTAAATTATCATACAGCACAATTTAAGCAATAATTTAAAAAAAAACTTGGCCGTTTTGGTATTCGGGCTGGCCGTTTGTAGCCTGGCCGTTTGTAGCCTGGCCGTTTTGGTATCCGGGCTGGCCGTTTGTAGCCTGGCCGTTTTGACCAAGGGTTTGGCCGTTTTGTAAATGGGCCGTTTTGACTCGTACCCTTTGGCTGTGTTTGTTAAAAGTTTGCACAAGAGGCTAAATGACGCCTATTCGGAGGAAATTTTCCCCCATTTCCCCAACATGTGGTGCCCCCTTCTGGTAAAGAAAGCGAATATGAAGCTTAGAATTTGCAGGAGTATTAGGATTAGGGTGCGTGTCTTGACGCCTTTTCGGATGACATCCACAAGTTGTCTGCTTCGGGCATTTAGGTGCTCCTTTTGATGCCTTTTTGGAGCGAGTCTCCTAACCTAACCTAGCCTAGCCTAGCCTAACAAAACCTAACCTAACTAAACCTAACAAACTTAACCAAACCTAACCTAACCTAATCCCTGGGAAAAAAATAACATGCTGTAACTGGGAACTACACTAAATAGAAGAAACGTCAACATGACGTTAACTTGGAGGATATTAATGTCAGTTAAATTCAATATTCATTAGTTCACGTTCCCAGACAAAAACTGCTCTCGTCGTGCTCTCGTCATACCCACAGTACGCCACAGAACGGTTAGCGGTCAGATGGGCAAGCTTTTGGTAGGTTCAATCCTCCGAATAGGCGTCATTTAGTAGCTTCTAAAGTTTGCTTATTTACTATCTGTTGAAAATATTCAAAGTGCCTTAATTGAGCTGCTTAGCTTCAATAAAAACCTACTACTGCGTCTGTACAGTAAGTCTCTTCTTTGACAAAGAAACGAAACAAAGAATTTGTTGTACATTTATCACCTCAGTATAACACTAGAATATGACTATTAGGAGTAAATCAAACAATTTTCACATTCTCGTCCGCTTTGTTGTTTGTATGTATTGATTGTTGTATGCTTATGCTTAGTAGCAGTAGCAGTGCTTCATTAGTAATATAATAATGTAAGCAAAATGTAAGCAATTCAAGAAAAATTAGGTAATTTGAGAAATTATCTATATTGGTAAGTTACGGTAATTTGAGAAACAAGTTGAAGTTTATCTAAGAAAAATGTATTTCAAGAAGTAAACGAACTGGTAACCGTACCATACTCAAGAAGGCTGAGCCTTAATCTACAGCACGTCTTTTGGTTGAAACTAGTGGTTTCCCCTAAAAGAGCTCTCGTGTCGAATTATCGGGGCACAAGTCTTTCAGAAGCGATTAGTTTCTGACAAAAGCTGGTCGAGTGGAAGCTACTTGAACTGCTTTCTGCATATATGAATGTTTGCTGTTCCGTCGTCTTTGTCTTGTCGGTATCATATATCGCGCCAGGGAGTCGCGTTTTTTTTACAAGCCGTTAATCAATATGCAAATTGGGGCTCGTCCTGGAGCACATAGCCCACAGAGGGGACGACCGACGACCCCATGTCCGAACATGAAAAGGCAATACGCTTTAAATCTGAGGAAAAATTTAACTTTAACTCTTGTATCGAGAAAACTGCTCCTAAAGCACATACCGTTACCCAAGTTTTTCTTTTACGCCCTCTTTTAATATCTATAATGAGCTTTTTCTTGGCCACGCAATGTCAATCTTTGAAATCTTCTGCCGAAATGAGTAGGAACAATAAACTTGCCTCTCAATGAAAGTATAGCCCAATTGAGATCACTGAGCTCGGCCAACTCAGTTATTCCCCAATCCGCTTCAAAGCTCGATATCGTGTTACTCGCGATCCGTCTTCGGAAAGCCTGCTTTGATGGACACATCAGCAACCAGACCGGACAACGATTAGCAACCTCGAGTGCGGGTTCCTAAAATAATAGGCGTAAATGCTGCTCTGGTTTATGGCTCCGGGATCCTATAGAGCTAAGCAAAAGTCCGGCGGAAGGAGGCTTTTTGTGTGTGGATTGTGCCGGCCAGCAATCTGCCTCCCATAGTCTTGTGCAGCACTAATGCATTCCTTGTCTCCCTTTTTTCCCCTCCACGACTCTCTCTGAAAACCACGGGTAACGGAAACGTCAGTTTCTTTTTCCAGAAACTCCTCATGACGTCTTTTCTTCTGCCGAGTTAAAATGGAGGGAAGAATTTTTCTCCTTCAAAGAAGTGTATTTTGCATTGCGTAGTTCACCCGAGGAGATAAATAAGGAACGTGGCTATTTCATTTTTCGTTTATGGACAATACCGGAAGAACGAGGAACAACAGAGGCGGTAACTTTTTTTTCTAAACTGCCAAATTTCCCCCGGCACCGTCCCTTTGCGTAGTTAACGAACGTGCGGGAGAAATAGAAATGCCTCCTTTACACTCCCAGGTTCGGCGAAGGATGTAGTATGTTTATAATACGTATGAGAGAGCAACTTTATATGCGGCAAGAGGCGCGCGGACTGCATTGGCGCAACGGAGCTTCGCTATAGAACTGGAGTTTTTGGAAGAGACCATCTCATAGAGTAGAAGGGGGAGTGGTGGAATGATGCTGGTTTAGTTGAGCTCCGAGGGACTAACGCTAAACAAGAGATCTAACCAGCTGCTGCTGGCGAGCTTTTAACGTAACGCCGGGGAACAATTTCGTGTAGCAGCATTGCTAAAGATCTTGGGAGCTGTCATACTTGCTCCCTACCATAACTTTTTTGAGACTTTATTGAGCGAAGAACCGAGTAGGCTGTGACTTGTTTTTTTATGTGGATAATTTTGTAGGAAATGGAAAGTGTGTGCCTTACTTCGTCATGACGAGCTTAACCCGAGGTACATTTTCTTGTGATTTTATTAATTCCTGAACTGGGTACATACGTTTTTCTTCAGGCGGATGGTTGGTGTGGTTTTTACTGCTAATTTATCCCATTCCGGGTAAGAATATTGCATGTGATCTTCTTACTGATGGACGATGAAGCAACAGTGACAGTCGGGAAGTGTTGCAAGTTTTGCACGCGTACAAAAAAGTCAATAGAAAAATAGATCGAACCTTTCATGGGCCAACTTGAAAATAAATATTCAAATGCTTGCCACATTCGGGAGTAAAATAATCTTTTGATGATACATTGGCGTGCTAGGTTTCTCGGAAATCGTCGTAGTCATCGTTAGTCAAGGCCATGCTTATAATACGAATCAAGCGAAAGCTTTGTCCCAGGATATTGATAATCAAGCTCGTGAACTTGGTCAAGTATGATCATTTCTTATGCGTGGAATCATGAAATAAAACTTAGTTTCGGGGTATTTAGCACGTAAAAGTCCACATCACTCCCGTATCAGAAGAATGGAATATCCCAGGTTATTGGACCATTCTACCTTTACTGCCAAAGTAGGCTTCCGTACTGTATTATTTTACCAAACAGATTAACGTGGACTCATGGGTTCCTAGATTAGCATACACCCATGGGGTGAATAGCACATGGGTTGTTTTCGTACAAGACCGAACTGCCGTCCATCTCGAGAGACTTGAGAGAACGTTAAAAGCTTACGATCCTACTCAGGTAAGCAGTCCACTTTGAAACTTAACTTTTGCTTAGAATGGTAGGCCATTGTACTTATATTTGTCTGAAAAGGATTCGTTTATTGGACATGCACTTCGGGATCGGGAGCCAACCATCATTCATCATTTTGCCTTCCACGAAGACCCAGCCTCCTTCCCTTATCCGGATTTTGTTTCAGGCTTTGCTCTTAGTAGCAAATTACTTACGAAGTAGGGTAGACTTTTTCTTTCCCTTTCTAAGTTCTCTTACGTTACGGATCATTAGATTGGCTGCAATGTTAGGCAGTTATCGTCAGGCAGATTTTTCGATTGACGCTCAACATGAATTGGCTTTGTTTATTCACAATGCTGGCGTCTCGTTAACACACGAAAAACGATTCTGTTTGGAAGCAGCACAGATCGATTGTGCTACTTGGGTCCGGAGTCCTAACGCTCCTGCCTGTGTAAGCCATTTAACTCAATTGTCTTCATAATGGATTGACCCTCATGTAAAACAGGGCTCGCCTCTTCCTTCGACCATTTATTTTGCTGTCAAAACCTGTGCAAAGTTTCATAATGACCGGATTCCAATAGTGGAGCGGACATGGGCCCGTTCAGCCACGCACATCGCTTACTATAGTGACAGCCCAAGTACGAAAAAAAAAGAAAATCTACTAGGTCTCATTACTTTGCTTCTTCACTCTTATTGGAAGGTGCTCTGGTACCGACACGTGTGTTGAAAATCAAGCATGTGGAGCAAGGGCATTGTGCCAAAACTATTGGCATCATGAAAAACTTCCTACAGGAAAGCACCTTTACACAGTTGAAATGGTTGGCTATCGTAGATGACGATACAATTTTGAGGTACTTTTTTCTTTACAGAGTTTAGTTATTGTAAGATTATATTTTTGGCTGGAACTGTATTGTTAGCGTTCAGCGTTTGGCGCAGTTACTTTCTTGCTATAACCAAAGCGAACCGATTGCGTTGGGACAAAGATATGGCTATGGGTTAATGGAAGGCTATGGCTATTATTACTTAACGGGAGGGGCGGGAATATTCCTAAATCTGGCGGCCGTCAAACGTTTAGTTCACTCTGGCCGATGCGAGTGTCCTCAAGCAGATACACCGGATGATATGTATCTTGGAATGTGCTTGACAGCTCTGGGTATTCCGATTCTCCACTCGGATGCCTTCCACCAAGTATACACATAATATTCTGAAAAGAATCGTAATGAGATTCGCTTGACACCTGGTTTGTCTTTTCATTTCCCAGGCACGACCGGTGGATTATCCGGCTGAGATGTTAAGTCATCAGTTTGTGATATCCTTCCATAAACATTGGAATGTGAATCCGTTAAACGTATACTTGGAATGGTTCTCAACGTCGGATTCCGCTTTGTATAAGGGAACTGTACTAGACCAAACTTTAAAAGGAGAAAAGAGCTGGAGTCGCCAAGACTTGTTCGCTGCCGAGCCCGCCAATGAGGAAACCTTACTGGCAGCCTCCAACGAATTGTCGCAGGGCGCAATTCACAACGAGCTTTAAAAAGAAGCATTCCTTATTCCTTGGGAATTTTTTTCTTTTCCATTTTGGACCCTGTGACGTTTTTTAATCTCGTCTTCCTTTTGTATTTCTTCCAAATTAATGCCTTGTGCGTGTTACGACTTACGATATTCCTTAAACCATTTTTATACTCCGACTTGTTCTTTTTTCTCGATCATTGTTGGTTTTTTCGTCATTTGGGTGCCTTTTTGCCATGGTCCAGTGCCTATTCAGCCTTTTGTCCGTATTGCCCCAAATCGAACGTTTTTATTAATACCATTTTTTCATTGCTATTACAATACTATTATTAAGATGAGTGCCACGAGGTTATTTATTCGCGTATAAACTCCGTAATAGCTTTGGGATTAATACGCAATCTAATAATTTGTTTTCTCTCCATGCTTTCTTCGCAGATATGGACAAGTCGAAGCCTGACTGTAGTGATTTAGGGTCCTTGCGTCGCACGATCGAGAAGTCGTCCAAACCCATGGTGCTCAAAAACTGCCTGGAAAATTGGCCTTGTCTTGGCTATTCTTTGGACGATTGGGGAAGATTGTTTCGGGGCAAATTACTCAAGTTCCGGTGTGGGAAAAAGCCTCCAATAAGTGGAGTAACTAAACTTGCTGTTTCCTTACTTAAGATCTTTATAAACTGGACTCTAATCAGGGAGTTTTTCAATGGGAACGCGAGTGTGTGGAAGCTGTGAACAGCTTGGAGGAGTTCATAACTTGGCAAGCCACTCGACAGCCATTACCCTCTGACAACCAGAACATGTCGCTTTTAAATCAAGAGAGTTGCGACGACGTGTGGGCTTATTACGATTACAAGTACATGAACGAAGCCTTTGATGACAACGAGTCGATTCTTCAAGTGAAGATCCCCCAGGGATTGTAAACAATATTACAACGTAATTTTTCTTCAAAAGGATATAAATTGGGGCGGTTGTGGGTTTCCCGAACGTGACGGTCGACATTCGACGCTATGGATCGGCAGTGCTGGGGCTTTTACGCCCTGCCATTACGATACGTACGGGTTTAATCTCGTAGCCCAGCTTTATGGAAAGTAATCCCTTTAGCCTAATTCATATGTTTGATCTTATCTTCATACTTTGGATGATACTCCAGGAAACAGTGGCTTCTTTACCCGCCCAAGGATGGGATTTTCTTGGAACCGACTAGGATACCATACGAAGAGTCGAGCGTGTATAGCCGGATTAACTTCAACACGGCTGCAAGTGACTTGGACAGCGTGGGGGGAACACCTCATATGGTCACGCTAGTACCGGGGGACTTGCTTGTTGTTCCACCTCAATGGTGGCATTACGTAGAAAACTTGGAAACTTCTGTTAGTGTCAACACTTGGATAGAGATGGTAATTTTGGGTTTCTGATCATGTCTTATTAAATAACTAATTCCATATACATCGTTTTTAGCCTGCGGATAAGCCTTGTCGGTTGCAAGAAGCCATTGTAAAATTCGTTATGGGAAATATAGCTAGAAACGTTCCTGAAGCCCTGCAAAGCTCTCTTCTGAATCCAAACGAAGTACGATAAAAAACTTATTTTTATAGTATGTAAGCGTAATTCCGTTGGTCTGTGTAATAGGACAGTCTTAGTTCGTTGAGTTTGGAAGAATTGCTTAGCTATATTCGTACTTCTGCTGTCGAAGAGCATCTAACCCCCGTTGACGAAGGAGATGTGTCGACGCTGATGGCAAACCAAGCACGACCTAGTGTGACAATGGTCCCGGTGCCAGAAATGTCTGCAAGACAATCTTCTAAGAAGAGAAAGCTAGATTGCTCCTCGTCTGCTTCGAGCAAAAGTCCTCACAAGGATGTTGATCAGACGACGGTCAACAATGAGTTTCCATCGGGAACTGCTCCTATTATTCCTTATATCAGTAGAGCGAGAACAGCGGATATTTCAAGCGAGTTAGAAGGCTTCAGACATAGTACATTAATGAGCATTGTTACTGATTCAATATGCCATCCGGATGTGATATGTAAAATAGCCGATGCTGTTAGATCGAAATTGAGGTATGGGAATTTTGTCGGTTGACATGAAACGAAAGACTGGAATGAAAAAAATAAATACAAATTTTCCCAAGACTATTTCTTCTCGATTAAGCTTTTTTCGATTTTTTTAAATGGATTTTCTCAAGAATGTACTGATTGCTACTTCGTATAATAATATTCTATATGAAGTAAAGATCATTTCGCGCTTTTTTCTATACATATGTTGCTATGATTGATCTTGTGGGTATGGGTAACATGCAAAACGCGTAATAAGAAAATGCGAAACAGAGTGCGAAATGGAGAACAGCTTTCTGCGGCCGATCTCAAAAGACATCTAGGAGAAGTGACATAACGAAGATACGCAATCCGGTCTCGACGAATTCCCCGAAGCATTTCCGCAATATTTACGGGGTACGGTTTCCAGATGAAAAAAAGAAATAAAACAGACGAAATTACATGTTCCGGCTTAAAACCACCCGTTTCAATTATTCATACTAACTGAGTAATTGATAATTTAGCGGAAATTTTCCGCCAATTTCAAATTTCCTTATCCTTATAACATTGGAGGACAGCTGACCAAAGAGCTAGCGCCTTTACCTATGAACGCATCGAAAATCAATCTTTTGAATCATACGGATGGTACAATTACTTTTTAATGCTCAAACTATAGTCTGTAGTTACTTTGGTTAATTTAAAAACTCGATCAGAAAATTTTGACTTTTTCTTCGTACAATCGCGCGCTCACCGTAGCTTGCCGTCCTGCCGGGCTGAGACCCTCGCCTTTGGACTCATCCTTTGGCACGAGGCGGTTTGGACTATGTGGGTAACGCTTGGTGCTACATGTCATATAGCAGAGCCCGCAAGTCACGGCGCGAAGGAAAAGTCATTAAAAAAAATTGCTTATAAATTAACCAAAGCACCTACAGTCTTGTTTCAGCATTCAAAAGAAAGATACCTTCATTCAAATGACACCTTCGCTATGGCTCCATGAAAAGATGATCTTCGGTGCGCTAATAGGTAAAGGCGCTGTTTCGGTCAGCAGTCCGACAATGTTATAAGGATAGTGAAATTTGACGAAAAGGGGCGGAGCTCATTCCACTAGATAATTAATCACTCACTTAATATGAGTAATTGACGTAGGAGTTCTCTAGACAGAATATAACAATATTCATTTTGAAAAAAAATCATTTTGAAACCTATAACTCCCCCGTTAAATACGCTACCGGTTATAATTGTAAGGAAGCATACAAACGAAAGCGGTGGTTCATCGGTAGTGGAGAAAAACTCGAAAGAATAAAACACCCAAGAAGTCGTGATTGCTTTATTCTAACTCAAAAATACTGTCGTTTATTTTGCTATCTGTCAAATCTGTTTCTTTCTTTAAAGGGGGAGTAAGGTCCAAAAAAAATTTGTTATAGAGGAGACCAAATGAAGTGTTCTGGCTGAAGAACCCCTATGTCAATTATGCATATTAACCGAGTAATTAATTATTTAGCGGTTTAAGCTCCGCCCCTTTCCTCCAAAATTCAAATTTTCCTATCCTTATAACATGGGAGGACAGTTGGCCGGAGAGCTAGCGCCTTTACCTATTAGCGCATTCAAAATCGGACCTTCGATTTATAGGGACAGCACCATTATCTTTCTTTTGAATGCTCAAGCTAGTCTGTAAGTGCTTTGGATAATTTACAAGCTCGATCACAAATAACTGACTTTTTTTTCGCGCCATCGCGCGATCGCCGTAGCTTGCCGTCCTGCCGTGCCGATACCTGCGCCTGAGAGCCTCTGGGCAAGTTTCGGGTCGGCTTCGCAGTCGAGAGCCCATCCCCTGGCAATGGGACCGCGCGAGGCGGCTCTGACTTTGCGGGTAACGCTTGCTTCATGGCGTACAGCGGAGCCCGCACGTCGCGGCGCGAAGAAAAAGTCAGTTATTTGTGATCGAGCTTGTAAATTATCCAAAGCACCTACAGACGAGCTTGAGCATTCAAAAGAAAATCGAAGGTCCGATTTTGAATGCGCTAATAGGTAAAGGCGCTAGCTCTCTGGCCAACTGTCCTCCAATGTTATAAGGATAGGAAAATTTGAATTTTGGAGGAAAGGGGCGGAGCTTAAACCGCTAAATAATTAATTACTCGGTTAATATGCATAATTGACATAGGGGTTCTTCAGCCAGAACACTTCATTTGGTCTCCTCTGTAACATATTTTTTTCGGACCTTACTCCCCCTTTAATGAAAAGTTTTGGGGCACTCCAGAATGCCATACTTCTGTCGACAGGTGGCGTTCATGCAACAAACACGTGCGTTGCGTAAGGCCATATTGATTACATTCAGTGTTAAAAGTCAACAGGCAAAATGCAAAACAGTCTAGTTTGACCTTCACTTATAGATTTTGCATAAGATTGCCTAGAATATCCACTATACAATGAAGCTGATTCATAAATATCTAGACAAAGACGGAAGCGGGTAAGTGTAACAACAATTACTGACATGTGGCGAAGGATTTAGATTGATAACAAATTGATAGTCTCATTTTCCTGTATTATAGAAGCATAACACTTATCCCAGATGATCCTGAAGATATGTGGCATGCGTACAACATAATCACTACTGGGGATATGCTAAGAGCCTCTACTATCCGGTAAAATAATCAGGCCGTTAATTTTACTTCCGTGATATTAAAAAACACAAAATTATTGTATTTTTTCGTATTTTTTTTGCAGTAAAGTGCAGACAGAAACAGTAACAGGGTCTTCTTCAAGCAGCCGAGTCCGCACTATGCTTACTGTGGAAGTAGAAACAGTGGATTTTGATACCCAAGCTTGCGTCTTGCGCGTTAAAGGCAGAAATGTGGAAGAAAACCAGTATGTTAAAATGGGCGCCTATCACACCTTGGATTTGGAGCCTAATAGGAAATTTACGATAACGAAAGCTCATTGGGACTCGGTAGCATTGGAAAGAGTAGAATCAGCATGTGATCCAACACAAGTCGCAGACGTAGCCGCTGTTATTATGCAAGAAGGCTTGGCCCACGTTTGCCTTGTTACTTCAAGCATGACGTTAGTCCGCGCAAAAATTGATGTAGCCATACCAAGGAAAAGGAAAGGAGGTTCTACCCAGCACGAGAAAGTACTAAGTTTTGCTTTTAGCTTCTTTCGAGGAATTTTACCTTTTATTTGTAGGGGATGCATAAGTTTTTCGAGACCATTCTCCAAGCTATATTACGGCATATAAACTTTGATGTGGTCCGTTGCGTTATTTTGGCCAGCCCTGGTTTCGTGAAGGATCAGTTTTTCGACTATTTATGGCAAACCGCAGTTAAAACTGATAACCGTGTGTTGCTGGAGAACAAGAGCAAGTTCATTTGTGCTCACTCATCCAGCGGCTTTAAACATTCTCTAAAAGGCAAACAAACCACTAAAATTAAACTACGTACAACTTAATAAAAGAAACCGTATTTAGAAGTGCTGACAGACCCAGCCATCTCATCGCGGCTCGCTGACACCAAAGCTGCAGCCGAAGTGCGAGCATTGGAAGCGTTTTATGCTCTTTTGCAAACAGAACCAAATAGAGCATTTTATGGAATTAAGCATGTTGAACTGGCCAATGAATCCGAAGCCGTTGATACTCTACTCATTTCCGACAACTTATTTCGGTTAGCAATGGTGTAGAAATTTTTCTTTTGCGTTAGTAAATTTTTTGTTGTACAGATCTCAAAATCTTAATGAGCGGAAGCGCTATGTTGCCTTAGTAGACGGCGTCAGGAACAGTGCTGGGACTGTGCGAATTTTTTCCAGTTTGCATGTATCCGGTGAACGTAAGCATTTTTAGAAAAAATAAATCAGGCTTTTTTATGTTTTTTTTTTTTTTAGAATTAGCTTTACTGAGTGGCGTTGCTGCATTGCTGAGATTTCCCATGCCAGAGTTGGAGGAAGAAGGCGACGAAGATACCGAAGAAGACGAAAATTAATTGCAAAGTTGTCCGTTGATTGTGCTAGGAAAAGCGTAATTTGTACATTGTAGTTATTTCCAGCATTTGTACAGTGTTCTGTCTATTACTTGCCTTTGTTTAGAAAGGCATACATGAATGGTTTTTGGTGGCTTTCAAGTTACGAGTTCCTTTGAAATTTATTGCAAAAAATGACGGCATTTATCTCGTCCTCCTATTAAAGATATGGTTAAGTCAGGATATATATTTGCTAGTCATAACAAATTTCCCGCCGTTTCCTTGAACCGCTCATAATTAGAAGTTCGACAGCGCATGCGCTCCAGTACTACTTTGCTCGGGTGTCATGGCGCTCCTACAACGAAAACAAGACTGCCAGGTGAAAGGAAAGGAATGAAGGGTGGCAATGGAAAGTGAAGTGTAGGTTTTCGTGTTATGGGATGTTCATTAATGAGTTGAGATTATATTCGAGGTGTTCAGCAAGCTAAAGAAGTACAATCCTCGGGAAGTCACGCGATTCTTTTGAATTAGAGGAAACTTTATCCTCACAGTCCTTTGTTGTGTTGTCGCATGTTACGCTGTTGGTTTGTGTCGCCCTGGAGCATTCTATTCTGTGCAGGCGTTTTTAAAAACTTGGCGTCCGGAACTACGGCCAATCAAATCCGAGGAAAGTTGATTGGAGAAAGCGTTGCTGAGAAATTCCGCTGCTTCGTACTTAACTGTGCTGCAGTGCAGACCAAAGTGTCTTCCGACGAGTACAGAAACTCACTAGAGTATAAGTGAGTGCTACAAAACATCGCATTCGATTGAATCAGCTCAGCAAAATAAAATAATACTAGCCCTAGAAAAAGGACAAGTTTCTAAGTATACTAGTTATGTGATGTGTGTTCAGTTGCAAAGTGGATTTTTCCGCTAAACTCAGAATCCGTAACTGATTCAAGTGTGGGAGCTGTGAGAGTGACAATAGATCTCGCAAATTTTCGTCTCAGGACACTCAGTGTTAAGATCCAGCTACTTAAGTTTTCAAAGCCAACTTGCTATCGATCTTAGAAAACCAGAAATCCGTCGTGGGTTTTCAACATGAAGCCCGACATAGTTCCTCCATCCGTTTCTCAAGAAGAGTATCAATGGTGAGTTTTACAAGGCACAGTATACTCTGTTACAAGGGTAAAGGAATCAGGTTTCACTGTTTTAATTCCTCGCTCATTCACTCGAGTAATGAAGATTTTTATTGATTGCATTTATCAGCAAGTAATTTACCTCATTGCTACATTATTCGGAAGTTAGGACGCAAGACCAATCTAGGCCGTAGCCTATATTGGATTTCCGACTACCTGTACTTCTTTAGCTGTCCCCGATTTCGTTGCTTGGCTTAGGAAAGTGACTTGGAAGACAAGGAGCAAGATATACGAAATGTTTTATTTTTTAAAGACTTCAATCACAGTATAAAGGTTTACAAACCTTTATATTGTGATTTTGTATATACTTACATATTTTGTATATATTATACCTTTATACTTTATGCTTTGGTTTTGTAAACCTTTATACTGTGACTTGAATAATATTGCAAGCCACCGTCTTCTTCTTGTAAAAAGCCGAGGGGATAAGTTTTTTTATTTTATTTAAATTCTAGGGCATATTCTATTGTGGATTCATCCCGGGTTTCGACGTTCCTCATTTCCATTCTGCTCATCGTTTACGGAAGTTTTAGGTAATTTTCCTCTCGTGGTTAAATTTTACTACGCTAGGTGAACTTGTTAATGTGTGAAATGTTATAGGTCTCTGAATTTGGAACAGGAAGCCAAGGAAAGAGAAGAAAAAGAGAAGGAGCGTTCTTCGTTGGCAGGCACGTCACCAACTCCAACCACTGATAGTAAGCTATAACTTTGTACTGTTACTTTTTCAGAAAGTGTGCAATTCTTGTACAGTACTGTACTTGCCCCACCATTTTTTTAAAGCAATATTATTTATTTATTTTTAAGTCCCTTTTATGAGAACCTAAAAGTTCTGCGCTATTCACATAAATGGGGTTAGTGTAACGCCCGGGCTTTCACTTTGGATTTTTTAGTTACAGCATTACAGGTTTTCGCGGCACTCAAGCGAGTCTGTAGAATACCTGGGTGCATCTACTTAGTTTGGTTAGATATCTCACCAGCCATTTACCTTTCTCACCTGCCATGTTTCCATTTCCTGCAATATAACTTAAATTAATAATTCAAATAAAGAATATGGCACTCGATCGTCAAAGTGCTAGCGACAAAAAAGAGACTCTTGTCACCCCTTTGCAGCTGTCGTGAACCGTAACATTTAACTGCCTTAATAACAGAATGAATAAATGAACAAATCCAATAATGTGCATAATTTTTGTTTGTTTTTTCTCAGATGTCCAAACGTTGGATACTATGCAGGCGTTATGTCTGCCTCTGGGAGCCTCAATTTCTTTGCTAGTCATGTTCTTCTTTTTTGACTCCATGCAACTACTTTTTGCCGTCTGCACAGCAGGTAACTTCCCCCTGTCTAACTCGGCAAAAATACCTAGACTAAAATAATGCCTTATTTGTTCTATGTCCGCCTTTACGTGCAGTTATTGCCACTGTTGCTTTGGCGTTCCTTCTGCTTCCCATGTGCCAATACATCAGTCGTCCATGCTCCTCGGGGAATAAGTGAGAGTATAATTTTTAAAAACTACATTTCGATGCTAATTCAGGGAGTTACGTTCCAGGATTTCTTGTGGCATCTGTGGACGTTTCACAGGGTCGGAGTTAATGGCGTTTGGGATCTCCGTCACTATCGTTTGCGTGTGGGTTCTGACTGGCCATTGGCTCCTCATGGATGGTAAATTCGACAACGTTATTTCGCATGGACGCGTGGATTTTTGCTACAATGTGAATATTCTTTTCCATAGCAATGGGTATGGGATTGTGTGTGGCTTTCATTGCCTTTGTCCGCCTGCCTAGTCTGAAAGTTTCCACGTTGCTATTGACGGGGCTGTTGGTATACGACGTGTTCTGGGTGTTCTTTTCCTCCTACATTTTCAACGCCAACGTTATGATCAAGGTAAAGGGAAAGATATTCGTCATTTCCCTGCGGGGATTTACTGACGGTGTCCATTAAGAAGGAGGAAACTATGTCTTGTTAGGGCCATCGTCTAATGTGTCCTCATTTAGGTGGCTACGAGGCCTGCAGATAATCCAGTTGGTATTGTGGCTCGCAAACTACACCTGGGCCATTTTGCAAAAGATGCGCCCAAATTATCCTTACCAGGAAAACTAGTTTTTCCAAGCACTCACCATATGGGCCATTTTTCTATGCTAGGATTAGGAGACATTGTAAGTATAGACCAAGTTGTTGGCTCTAAATATCCGACAAATGCTTCGTATCCATTAATTTTTTTCCTCACCCATTTTCTGGTCGATTCTTTATCTGTTTCGGTATACGTGTATATAGGTAATGCCTGGTTTATTACTGTGCTTCGTTCTTCGCTACGATGCTTATAAGAAAGCCCAAATGGTCCATAATGCCGAAGCAGGTGTCCCACTTCCCAATCATTTCAGCAAAGTCACGTAAGTTGCCCTGCAGCACTATATTTTCCGTTATCGAAAGTTACGTCTCGTGTTATTACTTTTCAACTGTCGCTACAGAACGTTACTTCTCCTTTTTCAATTTTAGTCAAATATTTTTCTGTATCAAAAGAGAATTGTCGACTAGCCCACACTGCAGGAGTTCCTTTACCGAATTAAACCTATCTAAAGGCACTTTCAGCAAGGTTTCCGTAGTGTAGCGGTTATCACGTGCGCCTCACACGCGCAAGGCCCCCGGTTCGATCCCGGGCGGAAACATTTTTTCTTTTATTTTGTGTATGTTTTTCTTTGGGGGAGGGGCTACACCTGACTTCCGTAAGATCTTTGATAACCTCTTCTTCAGCACGTTACTTTTCGTTGTTCTGGGTGGTCTGTTTTATTTATCTCTTTTATTCCTCTTAATAATCACTTGTGTAACTCGCAAGTCTCATTCACAATTTTCAGGCACTCTGTTATCATTTTCAAAGTAATCTCTTTAGTGTTATGTATGTGTCAAAGAATCAGGAAACACAATATCAGCTTCTGACGTAAACACGCGAATCTTTATGCTAGGTTAATTCGTATGACATTTCACTGTGTTTGGTAGTGACGAGTAGACTTGCTAGCCGCTCCAATCTTTGGCTAAAACGGTTAGAAACAAAGTTTCCGTAGTGTAGCGGTTATCACGTGCGCCTCACACGCGCAAGGCCCCCGGTTCGATCCCGGGCGGAAACAATTTATTTTTTATTGCATAGAGTTTTTTTTACACTTGTATATTTATGGGATAATTGCTTTTGATGCATTGTAATATTTACTTACAATTTTAACAGGTATTTCCAGTGCTCGTTAATTGGCTATTTTTTGGGGTTGCTAACTGCAACTGTTTCGTCCGAACTCACCAAAGCAGCACAACCAGCCTTGTTATTCTTGGTCCCTTTTACGCTTCTCCCACTTTTAGTTATGGCGTATATTAAGGTAAGTTTTTCATATCTTGATTCTGACTAAGATGCCATTTTAAAACTGACTTTTAAATAGGGTGATCTAAGACGCATGTGGAGTGAACCGTTTCACATGCCGCCTCCTTCAAAACATCTCGAGGTGTAAACAAAGCTTAACGCTGACATTCGGTCCAACTGTAACCATACCAGATCTGAAGCAAGCTCAATAACCCTGCACACAAGCTTAGGTGGGGTTAAGAAGCATAATTGCATAATAATGGAAAGTCTATAGAATCATTTTTTGTCGCAGTTGTATGTGCATCGAAATGACGCTTTGTTTTGTTTATTGACTTTCTTTTTTTACAACCTATGGCTATTTCTAGTCTTTTCGGAATACTGCAGTAGTCTTTAAATAATAAAGACTTAAGATACCAATGGATTAGTTTTGAATGAAAAGTGTGTGAGTAAATGCGCAATAGCTCCTTATTGTTGTTTATGGATTTGAGAGTTAAAAGCCGCCAATTAATTAGTTAAATATGTAGTATCCCCATTAATGTTCAACAAAAATGTGTCGTCTCATTTTCCATATGGCTAATTTTTTAAATAAATATCGCTGTTTTGAGCGACCTAAATAACTATGAAGTAACAAACTTCCGATCAGAAAAATTGCCTATATCATCCGAGAGGACTGTTGTGATGAATTCCCGATATGGACATTATTGGATCTGTTTGTCAGGAACAGGCCCGTACCCAGGATTTTGGTTCGGGGGGGGGGGGTTCAAGTCAGGGCCTTACCCAGAATTTTGGTTCGGAGGGGGTTTTGGGGGGTAGTATGTGGATATCGTTATGGAGAAAAAAACATTTCGGGGGGGGGGGGGGGTTAACCCCCCGAACCCCCCCTGGGTACGGGCCTGGTCAGGAACGATATTTTATTACCCACATTCTAGACGGTGTTTCAGGACGCTGTGCGTATTACAGTTAAGAGCTTGTTCAGGGATTTCCGGTGGAAAGAACAAGTCCCGTGACGTCACAAGGCTTACTTAGTAACCACAACAGGCTATAGTTCTTCGTAGTATCGAAAACGCGAAGTAGTCTTGGCACAAGGTTTGATCATGCAAGTTGTTATAGAGTGGCTCAAAGTGAGTAAAAAACCCCACATAATCTGGATATAACTTAGTCTCTGGTAACTGCGGTTGCTGCCATCCTTTTCTGTATTATACAGCTAATGTAAGTTTTAATTCTATTAAATTTAGTGTGGCAGAGTGAGTGAGAAAAGAAACATTTCCGTGTCCGGACGTGTCCTTGAAATAGTCAAGGTAAGCCTGCTCTTGCGTGCATTTTGTATTCCTATTTGTTTAGACACTCTACACCGCAGGCTTTAACCTTACACCGCTGGTTTGGGCTCGCGTGAAATAATACTTATTATCCAAGAAGCGGTGTTTGCTAAATTTTTTCACTATTGTCTCCCAAGAAAACCTGGAGGACACCATGAATATGAACAGCATTCCTCGGAAAAAAGAGGGATACAGCAGTCTTCTTCCCGTCGATTACATCGAGTTACTGCCGTGGCGAAAGAAAAAACCCAGTGATGAAGAATTTGGTTGGGATTGCTTTGATGATTGGTCAGACACCGCCTCGCGTTTATCGCGAGTAACACAACCCATGGCACATTTTAGCCTGAACTCAGATCGAGATTTATTATATCTACACACTTTATTCGGCGATAGCGAAGATTCCGGGAAAGAGGATGTGGTCGAAGGAGCCGGAGGTCAACAAACGTCTCTGAATCAGCATTTGATGGCAGCTATCGAGGATAAAAACACTATTGAAATCGAAAGTTTTCTGAAAGCTGGGGCGGACGTAAATGCAGTCCATGGCATTTACAAAGCAACACCAATCCATCTAGCTACAGCAGTAGGATGTGGAGACGCAGTCGAAATGCTTCTGCGGCATTCCTGTGACCTCAATGCAAGGGATTCTCGGGGCTTAACGTCTCTGCATATTGCTGCCGGTGCGGGAGACATTAAACTTGTTGAGAAGCTTATCGGAAACGGGGCAAAAGTTAACACGCAGGATTCCATTCGTGACGATGGAACAGGGGAAGAAACGCCGTTACATCGGGCAGCTTCAGCCGGGAACGCGAATTGTGTGGAGATCTTATTGAAAGGTGGAGCGCAGGTATCCAGTTGAATTTATGTTATGTTTGCCTTTCATTTATACGCTTGGTTTAGGTACACGCAATGGAAGTTCATGGGCGTTGTGCCTTGCATTCTGCGGCTTCTAAAGGAGCTGTCGGCTGCATCAAGGTATTATTGGAGTACGGAGCGGATCCCAACATGAAGGATTACAATGGAACCACAGCTCTATTGCTGTTAGGTGGGCTATACATAGTTCGAGGCCGCCGACTTTCAGCAGGGTATATATTGGGAACCCTTATATCATGCGTATAGTGATAATAGTCCTTCGTTGTATTAGGTTTACAGAATGTGTGCAGTTACTTATTAAACACAAAGCATACGTCAACGTTTCGGATCCGGTCACCAATGGAACTCCTTTACACCAAGCCGTGACGATAGGGAAGGTAGACGCAGTCAAAATTTTGGTCGAAGCTGGAGCATCGGTTAATGCACACGACAAAGAAGGCGTGACTCCTTTGCACTTAGCAGCTTTGAAAGGTTCTGACTCTACACTAAAGGTAAGCCCCCTTCAATATACTTAAATTTGACCCAAATTTTCCACGTAGGTAGGGCAGTTTTTTTGCCGAATTAAAGACCGGCATCAGAAAGTTGTTTTATTTGATTGGAAACTTGATCCAGCTTTCTTTTTCCGTAGATTCTGTTATCAGCTGCAGCACCAAGTGGACCTGTTGATGTGCGTAAAGCTGATTTCAAAGGCCGAACGGCCTTGCATAAAGCCGCTTATCGAGGTTCGGCTGAGTGTATTGGTTTATTACTAAGCGCGGGAGCTGATCTGGCTGCGGAAACAAAGCAAACAGGCACTTCAGCGTGTGCCTTGATTCTGCAACTGCCTAACGGCCACAAGATTCTACGTAAACAGCTGGACAACAAATTAACTACCAATCAAGTATCAGCATCCGAACGGGGTTTTCGACTGCGCATCGATTATTCCCTAATTTTACCTCAAACAAGCCCCAACCAGATGGACATCATTGAAGACATCCTTGATGCACCTCAAGCGCAGCGCGTGTCTCAACTCTTAGTTCATCCTGTCGTGGAAAGTTTTTTGAATCTCAAATGGCGCCGTATTCGGCTCTTCTTCTATTGCCACATTCTCCTCTACTTAACGCTGGTCATGGGCATCACTGCCTTTGTGCTTTATGGTATTTGCCAGAAGGATTTGGGAGCGCCACTGCATGACAGTGGACCTTTGGGTGGTTTACAAATGGCTTTGTCGGTTTTTATTCTCACGATTATCCTACAAGAGCTGTTCCAATTTGGCTCTTTGAAACTTCAGTATTTCAGAGATTTAGAAAGTTGGTTGAAAATTGCGGCTCTTGTGTCATCAACTGCGGTTATTTTCGCTTCCACCAAAGAAGAGTGGGTGATACACGTTGCCGCCGTTTCGGTTTTCTTGGGATGGGCTGAAATCATGATGTTGCTTGGTCGTTTACCGGTTTTTGGAGTCTACGCTCTCATGTTTTCGTCGGTGGCTCCCAAGTTAGTCAAATTACTGGCCGCCTTCTTTTGTTTGATTGCGGGCTTCGCTTTCAGTTTTCACGTACTTTTTCAAACAAAACCCGCTTTCGAGAACCCCTGGGTGGCACTTTTACGTACCACGGCCTTCATGGTGGGCGATATGGATTTCGATTCTTACTTTTTTGACGAGGATAACAAAAACGTTCCGTTAGCTTTACGAGCCACGGCTTATCCTATCTATCTCCTTTTCCTCGTCTTGGTTTCGGTGGTGCTGATGAATTTACTTATCGGTATTGCCGTTAGTGATATCCAGGGTTTGCAGAATGAGGGACACATCAAACGTTTGCGAAAGCAAGCGCAATTTTTGGTTTATTTGGAGGATCTGATCTATAGTCGAATCGCGCAATGCCTTATGCCGCGCGGGCTCCGAGATTGGCTGTGCTCCTCGTTTGTGGAAAGCCGTGTGCTCGATGTCTACCCATCTATACGCAAAGATCCTGTACACTTGTCGCGCAGCATTATCGAACGCGCTCTGGAAATAGCGGATGCTGCGGGGGAAAATCGCGCGGGGCAGATTAGCGTCCGCGATTTGTACGATATGACAAAAGAGTGCACGGATACTATCATAACTCTGAAGGATAAAATGGTGGATTTGGAAGAGCGTTATTCAGCATTAGCTCATTCAGGTACTCTACGAGCAACGAGTCGGATTGAAATACGCAATGAAGAACTTGAAAATAACGATTCAATTGCGTCGGAACCTTCGCTGTTTGGCGACGAACCCGATAGTCGTTCAGTCATCACCAAGAAAACAGTGCAACGTGGGAACTCGATGACGTCAGTCCAAATAGAACTGCGCGAAATCCGACGCCTCCTGTCCAAACTTAGGCGATCTCGTGAAGATTATTTGGATTCTGACGAAGATTTTTCCGAAGAGGTAATATTAGCTTGAGCTTCAATACCTGCGTTTGGTGCACGTCTTATAAAGGCCCACTGAATTACCGGTTAAAAAGGGCCTGCTTTTTTAATGGAATCTATCCATAGCATTTCCCTGGTGTCTTTCTGTTCAAAGATTTTTTTTTAATGTTTTCAGATAAATGATGTGATTGAATATACTTTCTTTTTGTGAAATTAAATTATTAGTTTTATTGACGGATCTGCCCAAGGCAGAAAAAGGCAGGTTTGCCGCCTTTTCCCATTTTGGACATGTGTGGTGTGGCTTCACGAAGTAGTAAAACCCCGTGACAATTTCGTGCAACCAACACGGAAAAGAAAGAACGGTACTCCATTCAACGCTATACACCCATGCTGTACCTGCATCTTTCTTCAGTTGGTTATTGTTGTAGGAAAGCGCCTCATCAAGAAAGTGACGCTGTGTATTCGAAACCTTTGGAAATTAAGGGATCTAAATGAACGTTCTCATCCAGGAAGTGTCTTGAAGAAAACCCTGGATTGTGTCGAGACGAGTTAAGTAAAGTGTGAATTCCAAGCGCGGTCGTACGCCTAAATTTGTTGCGATTTGCGGGGACCATGGCTTTTCGTATATAGAAAGTGCTGCAGCAATCATGCTAAGGTAAATAAAAAAAGAAATGGGTTGCTTATACCAACAAATAATTTTTTGTGCATATTTGAATGTACGTAGTGCAAATTTGCTTTGTTAAACAAGTGTTATTTAAAGTGCTCGGGGCTATTATAAAGAGTCTTTTATTTCACTCACCGAAATATAATTGCAGGACAAGAATCCCTTGTTTTATCACTTAACAAACACAAGAGTCTTAGTTGTTTCAATATATAGCTGCCCAAAAGACGTTGAACTTTTATTGAATGGTAAAGCAGGTAGGAGTTTTTTATTTTCTACATACGTCGTGAACAATAGGATTTCTTGGTTATAAGTATGCACTTCAGCTAACGGTATATTGTTGGAGCAAACGTAACCTTCATAGGGACCCAGTGAAACAAGTTCTATATGTAAGAAACGTATTTTTTAAGTCGAGGAATGGTGCACATGGCATCCAATTATAGAACATATGTGCTTTTTCAGTATTTATAAGCGTTTGTAGGTTAACGTTACGTTATAGAGGCTTATTGTCATCAAAAGAAGTTTATATTCTTTGCTATAGGCATACGCTGATTTTCATGCGTTAACGGGTTGCGGTTCTTCGTATTTTGGGTTAACGTTCCATGTTTTGTTGACCAAATCGTAAACATGTTTATCGGACTAACTTGTTTTTCTATTTATAGTATTACGGCAGTTAATTTCCTCTTTAAACATTTCCGCTTTTTGACAATTCAGAGCGTGACAAAACGTTTTTGAAACTTGGGAACGTACTATAAACAGACGAATGAATTTTGGAATTGCAAAGTAACGATGAGATAGTCAACGGGACTTATGATTAAAGTTGATGATTAAATAAAAGTTAAATTAAATGTTAAGTTACATTAAATTAAATTAAGTTTAGTTAAGTTCAATGATTAAAGTAAGGTGACGAAATAATGTATTATATGTTAAAAGATTATTTTAAAAAGGCGTGTGAAGATGAAGAATCTCAGCTCGAGAAAATCCCTGTGTCACGTGATTTGTGGAGAATTTTAACTAGGCGTGATTGTAAAGGCGGAAAAGCTCTTGTATAGCGCACCAGCAGGGCACCTTAAAAGTCGGGTCGTATATATTATTCTTTTTCTTCTTCATTTGCGGTGTAAAACAATCTGGTAGGGGAAAAATAAATCTAGGTTATTGGTATGAATCTGTAGCTTACACCGTTAACTTCACCTTGCCCACGAATCTAACATGCTGGGCATAGCTTATGCAGGCCTCCATAGCAATCTTTCGAACGTCTTTTCTGGTTTCTGGGTTGCTAGGTATCAAGCCATATGGCGTTGGGAACTGACGTGGAATTACCTCGTTACCATTGTTATTTTGCTTGGTTTAACTTCCTTGTAAAACACATTAACGTGATTGTGGTGGACGTTGTTTTTCTGCGGTGTCCAAGAAAGTTGGGGTGAAGGTAATGCTCACGAAAACCACAGCCGTACTGTACTGTACATACATGTACTACGTTGTGGGAACTTTTCCTGTCTTGGCTGTCGAAAAACTTGTCATTTAGTTTTGCGTTATCTTTTTTTCCTACCTGTCTTAAGATTAATTTAATTAATAATTTACTGTACTTTGTTTCAGGGGGAAGATGACTATCGTTAAAGCGATCTTAGTTTGGTTAATGATGGTAGGCCACTTTTGTCCGACTGGAAAATCTGCGAACATCGATAACATTGACTGTCCTTCAAGTGTCGTAATTCATCCCGAAGCCCAAGTATTTATCGGAGTTTTTTTGGATATCCATAACCCAGCACAAAATTGCTTCACGATGAATTCGGAAGCTGTAGAAGTTTACGAAATTTTACGATGGTTTACAACATTGCTTAACCAGAATTTTGGGGAAGTTGCTTCTAGAATAATCAAAGATTACTATATTCCTGGGATTCCTATAGGTTCGTTTAACACCATTAGGACTTAGTTTAGTGCCAAGCTATTGGACTTAATTTCTAACTGTCGTCTAGGTTTAAAAGTATTTGACACGTGTGGACAGGACAAGTTCCCCGCGGTGCAGTTAAAATCATTGTTTCCAGCAACCAACTGGACTACTGCCATTCAGAATTCTGATCAGTTACACGCTTCCTGCGTCCAGCATCAAGGTCGTGACAAACAAGTTATTGGCTTAATTGATGGAAGTGAAACTCTTGATCAAAAATCCATCCGAACTGCCTTGTCGCTCTTCCATATCCCCTATATGAGACTAAGAACGTCCAATTATGAAATTTCGTCGGAGTTTTCAAAGGTAAGATGTATGCTTCGTTTACGAGTTCACACGAAGTTGTACTTCCATTATTTTGTGTCTTTATGAATTTTTGCCACTTTTTGGTTAGTTTTAAGCTCCGGGGAATTTTGTTTTTCTTTCGATGTGACAATATTTTAACGTCTAGTTCTTGTTGCAGGTACTTGTGGATTTTCTCAAGACTTTATCTTGGAATCAAGCAGTGATAATATATGACGGAGAAGATGGCTCAAGTGTCGAAGTAGTGGAGCAATTTGACAGAATCATGGCTTCTTCAGCCGACCAGGTTTGTGTGACAATGTACGCAAATTTGCAGGAAGACTTGGATACGTTGGCAATGAGAATACGGGCAGTTAGTCCGTTACCGGCCGTAATTGTGATCGACTCTAAATATCGACCTCGCTGGAATGCCTTGTACAGCAAACTGGAAACCTCGCACCGTTATTGGTTTTTGTCCAGCGCAGCCAACTTGGATGCGTTTCCCGTCTCTTCCAATAGCACCCAATCCGTGTACTTCATGAATCACCATCCTGGACACATCCCAGCTTTTGAGGCGTATTGGAATCGGCGGAAAAGTTTGTCTTTATCCAAACAAGGCGACTCGCAATGGATTTTAGAATACTTGGCTCAGAAAAAAAAATGTCGCTTGGCTCACGCTCAAATTACCGAAACTAATCGCCAATTAAGCGAATGCATGTCGGTAAATCTCGTTGAAAAATCGGTCGATTTGGCTCAGCGCCACCGCCTTATTCCGCCCGTAATCCATACCATGAATTTCCTGGCTAATGCGCTGAGAAATGCCTGGAGCAAAGAATGTGACCAGGTTCCTAGCATGTGCGATAAATTACGGAGCTTGAAACCAGCGGATTTTCATGCCAATTACTTCACGCCCTTGCAAATAAAACACGGTGGGCCCGGTAGCCGAGTTCCACCTGGTATAAGCGGCGAAAGAAGAAAAACAGAACCGGTGGATAGGATGGCCAATGTCCGATACGGACTTTATAGCCTGAAAAATGTCACTGTGCAAGAGGTAAGCCTTACAAGGTTAAGACAATGTACAATACTTATTTTGGTTTATTTACTTTTATTTTTCTTGTCATGGGCAAGGTATTAGTTGAAAAGCTTAATGGTGGAATTCAAATCTTAAAAAATGATACGGAATTGACTCGTATTGATTGCGTGAAATGCGTAAACTGCGCATCTTTTCGGGAAGAAAGGACCACCACAGAAACTTTTCTTGCTCCTTCGTGGTTTTTAAGTTTGACGACTATCTCTTCACCCTTGGCCTCGACAGAATTTATAGACCCTTTGAACTCACAAGAATCGTCGTTGAAAGAAGTGTTGCTGGAAGCAAATGGTGCGCTCGAAATTGTTTCCCAAAGTGAAGTTGGTGATAGTCGTAGTCCTGCAGACGAAGAGGAAGGACAGCTGGAAGAAACGAAAACTTCTCGACAGAATGTTTTAATTCCGGCCTTGTTCCCAATCCATTTGCCTGGACCTACACCTTTACAGTGTGGAGCTACTATTAATCCGGAATCTATCGTCGACATCGAAGCATTTCTTTGGGCCCTAGAGCAAATCAATCGAAATACGCATTTTTTACCTGATGTAGAATTAGGAGCCGTTATATTCGACACGTGCTCCTCTTCTTTGAAAACAACACACATTTTGTCAAGCGTTATTTCTTCGGAAGGCGACGCCATGGTCGAAGAACTGGACCTGGATCCGGATAGCATATTGACGTTTATATCGGCCGTAGGCAGCACTGAAACGCAGGCTGTCCTGGAAGTCTTAGGTTCTGTAGGAGCTACTACAATAAGTACTAAGGATCGTTCTGGACCTCGTCAGCCTTTAAACTTGTAAGAGTATACTAGCTAAATTATTTCTAAAGGTTTACATTTAACGAGATTTTAACTGACTATTAGGTATCATCTGCAAATCGAAGTTCCTATGGGAATTGTGGCGCAAGCCATGGTAGAGACTTTGGTTCAGCTGGAGTGGCAAAATATCGTGGTCATGCGAAGTCAAGATGATTTGGAAGCCTTGTCAGGCTTTAACGCCTTTTACCAGTTAACGAAAACTCATAATATTTGCTCCGAAGTATACCTTATGCCCGTGTCAGGTACTCCGCTTTCAATAAAAAAAAATCAATAAATTTCCTTAATCCAATTTTACTCGCTCCAAAAGGCGACTTATTAGTACCAAGTTTCCAAAACACGAAAGCAGTAATTGTACTATGGCTTTCACCTTTTGATACGCAACGCTTCTGGGAAAGCTACAACCTTACTGGGTATAATACCAGCAACTCAATTTTTCTCGTTGCGGATGGGATCAATGACATAACTCAAGATCTAAAGGCCAATGTCATTTCATTTCAGTATGTATCAAACGGATGGATCTATCTCAGATAATGATTGTAGCCCTTTCTTTTCGTTATAAAGGTCTGGCAGAGTCTTCGTACCGGAATTTGTCGAGAGTTTTAAACAGCTAGAGCCTGGAAACAACACTCGCAATCCCTGGTTTCAAGAATACTGGGATCAAATTAATAATTGCACTGATTGCAAGCAAGAAAGTAGCTTAAACCCCAAATTATCCCAGCTATCCATCTCGTCTACCGCAGTGATACAAGCAGTTTACATGGTAGCTTCGGCTATGTCACGCGTCGTTGCAGATTTCTGCGAACCTCAAGACAAGCCTTTCTGCATTTCCAATACGTAAGCTTGTTAGCTATACTTAGTTACGTGAGTAATACAGTTAGTTCTACTTTTTAGTACGGAATTACGGCAAGTAATCAACAACTATTTACGGTTTACGGGCACAGATCGTGCTGACGATCCTAATGGCGAGTTTAGCTTCAACCAAGACGGTTACGGGAATACAAACCTCGAAATTCTCGTAAAAACTTCGCCGCAGCCCTGGGTCAAACAAGGGATTTACAGCATAAGCGAAGGACTCTCTTTTAATGGGTCTGAAATCTCGCTAAGCAACCAGACCATTTCCCTGAGTCACTTTCAAGCGACATGCCCCATAGTAATAATAACTGAAACTGCTCTTCCTCAAGCGGAAGTATGGGAACCTTCCGTATTCATGGAGGTAAAAAGTTAAGAAAAATGCTTTCAAAACTAAAAACATATAAGTTACGTTGTCTTTCATTTTCTTTTTTTTTATTAAAAAATACTTCAGATTAACTCCAATGCTTCCTTCAAGATAATTAGCCTACTTCCCGTACATCATGCTGGCCAGAGGCCGTTTACTTGCGGTGCTATCAACTCCCCCGCTATCTGGGATAACATCAATGTCTTACTTGCCAGCATTGACGACGCCAACCACCACTTGCGTACAGGAAAATTGGGCGTTATGGTGATTGACTCCTGTGAAAGAAACGAGCTAGCGCAAAAGCGCTTGCTAGGTTTGCTAGCAAATGAAGATGCACGTTTTCCGCAAGTCGCTTTGCCTCAAATTGTTCTAACGTTAAGTGTCGGCGCCAACGCAGCTTTGGCTTTGTCTAGCGTTTACAATGAAGAGCCAGTGGCTCATATCGCCCTCAACATGACAACAACAGCCTCGAATTCAGAGCTCGAAAGCTTTAGTTCGCTAAGCTTAGAACCCTCGGCCAGCGAAGAACTGCAAGCCACGTTTGATTTATTGGTCCAGTTGGACTGGAAGCACGTCGTCATATTTTACGCAGATAATCCACGTGGCAGGCAACGCCGTACTTGGCTTAAAGAGAAAATAGCTACCACAGAAATATGTTTAGGAGGAGATGTGGTCATAAGCTCCAATTCTGTCGTTTTGGAAGCTATTGCGCAAAGTTTGCCCCCAAAAACAGCTGCGGTAACACTGTTGGACACCCCCGACGAGATGAATTTTTTGTTTGACATCGCCCTCCACTTCAACTTAACCACCAAATTAATCTTCATTTTGAACACCGCATGGGGGCTTCAAACTACCCCGTATTTTGTCAACGCACTGAGCTTCGCATTAGAAAAGGCAACGGCTTCGCCTTACAATCATTTAAACCAGTCAAGCTTTCAGCCCAGCTGGCCCCAAGACTGGTACGAGGAGTTTTACCAGGAGCATTTCCAATGCCATTTTAATGACAGCAAAGTAACTTCGCCTTACGCTCAACGATGCGGAAGCCATTCACTCGATTATCGCTTCAGTTACGCTAACGATATTGTCTACATTATTCAAACTGTGCGAAAAGTTATGGAAACAATCGACTTGAACTGTACCGAAACCGACTGTATTTTGAGTGACAGACAAAGCTGGAACCTCCTTCTCAAACAGGCGCTGAAGAAGCCTTTACAAGTATGGGATTTGCGAACACGCGAACCTTTGCTAATTGGCACTTATAAGAACAGCATACTCGAGTTACGTTGGAATTTAGTAGCCCACGAAGTTATGGAGTGCATGGAAGGCCCATGTTTGCAAATTTGCGCAGTACAATCATCTATTTACGCCAACCGAAACCAACCAGTGCCTTTGGCTTTAGACAACAACTACCACACTTCATGGGGCATTGCTGTACTTATCTTCACCAGTTTGGGTCTATTAGCAGTGCTGATTTGTATCCGGTATTTCTACCACGCCTTGCCAGCTCGATTAGCAATGTTGACATACTTAAGTCTGCTAGGATTACTGCTGTTGTATGTGGACAATTTATTTTTCCTCATGCAAGCGAACAGCATCACTTGCGGTCTCCGAAGATTCTTCACGGGATTCGCCTACACCGTAATCTTCAGCGCCATGTTAACCAAAGTGACTACCACTTGGAAAAAGTTGGGTTATCCCGTCGGCTCCCTCAATGGGACTGTCTCTTCCAATGCAAGAGAATTTGCAGCCGAAGACGTTAAGCGGATTTCTGGCTCGGTTCTCTACGCTTCGGCGCTCATTATAGTCGAGGTCATCTTGCTTGTTGCCTGGCTCCTTTTAATTTCACCGGAAGTAGACGTCATAATGACCGGGCCTTTCTGGCGATGCAATCCTGCGACAACCTTTGAATTTACATTGATTTTGTCACTAACGTATCCTCTGTTGATGCTCATTACCATCGTGGTATTTGGCATGTGTATTATCCGATCATCTGAAGGTATGGGCGAGATTAAAGCCATGATTGGTTGCTGTCTTGGCATTGGCTTCACTTGGATCGGGATGAGTTTGGCTGCTACGCAAGCGTCTTACAGCTACAGGTAAACAAGTGATTTTCACTTGTCATATATAGAGGCTTATATTTCACCCACGTTCTGAGCTTTGTATTTGAATTTTACCTATTTTCTACATTTATTTTTAGGGATCTTGCAATAATCATCGGGAACTTGGTGTGTGGAAAGATTTTGCTCATCGGACTATACGGAAAGATGATTTATCAAATGGCTTTGAACCGCAGCGAAGGAAATAGCGTGGCCGTTCTGTCACAATTTTCGAACAAAAATATGCCTGTGACGTCCACTCATCTCACGTCGCAAATTCCCGGTCAATCGTATGGAAAACGCTTGGATTGTGCGTTCGATTAATTAATTTAATTTAATCTCATTTTATTAAAACTATTTTTTTTTTCATTCTATAAGGTGGTACTACAGTGAGTGACGGCGGCGATGAGCGTAGAGAAAGAGGTGTTATGGACCTATCCGCGTTTGGAGTACGTCGAACTCGGTCTAGCGGTCGCAGCAATTTCGGTATGGCAAGTTCCGCGACTTCTTCGGATGGCGATGCCAGTCAAAACTCGAATGTTCCCAGTCCAGTATTTCCTTATAGACATCAACATTGTGGTAGTCAAAGCAGTTATAGGTATAGTATATTTCTTCTTAAAAAAAGCTGCTTTGTTAACTTTCAAAGTGAGATGATCTAAGAAAGATCCGTCTTTTGTATTTTTACCCCCAAAAAACACAGTCCTAGGAGTCAAACAGGCACTGTTGAAGGCGATAGGGATCTCTCAGAAGCGGAAGAAGTGCACGTGACTCGTATGAGGATTCCACGCAGTACTCTACAAGGCAATCCTATGGTTGCTTTACCGTATTATCAAACGGACGGTAACGAATCTTTACCCAACGTTGGCCTGTTACCTTTAGTGCGACGAATTGGAAGTAGGCAAATGCTACTTTTAGGTGACGAGTCTTCGGTACATGGTAAGCTTCAATTGCATTTTTCACATTTTTCTATTGTTTTCCTTCTAAATTATTTGTTTTTCTCTTTTTGTGTTCTAGGACGGGTTTCGCGTATATGATGCTTGTGCTTGAGGGCTTTTTGTATATAAAGAAATTATTTGTCTCAAACCAAGAAGATACTATGAGTTTGGTATTAAATACATTAATATTACAGTAAGATTTACGTAACAAGTTGACGTTGTAAAAGGGGAAGGTTCAAGGTAGGTATTATTCTCGAGCTAAAATAAATACAGGAAAAGCATGCTTCGTACTGGCTTTAGCTCCGGTTCAACATACGATACCCATTAGTTCTTAACAGACCCATTAGGATGGAAGCAAATAAGACGCTTGGAAAGAACCGAGCTCTAGCTAAAGCAAAAGAAACCCCTTTCTGAAACTTCAGAGACAAGCGCTTTACCTCATTGTAGTTCAGCTCGTATGGTCATTGGACGTAATCAGTGTGTGTACTTCGTCTTTCCTCGTCATTTATCAGGTAACTGCCCTTCGCCCTTGGCAGGATTAAACCAAATATTTATTTAAATATTTCTATCGTAGTTTTTCATCGTTCCTGTTAAAACCCGACATGAGTTTATTGAATATTTTGCTGCAAAGGAGCCATTCGGAATGTCCCTGGGGTTTTACTTTATCAGGTGGAAAGGATATTGATAGAGTAGTCACCGTTGAAGACGTAAGGACTTGTAAATATTACCTATAATAATTATTATTTATAGAAAAAGATTAATTTCGCATTTGCAGGTTTGGCCTGGAACCTTGGCTAACGGACATTTGAAACCTGGCGATGTAGTGTTGGCCATTGAGAAACACGACACGCGAAGTTTAGGGCACGCACAAGTAGATTCCTTGGTGCAAATGCCTGGATCTTCCTTAGAACTTCTCATTTTGAAAAGAACACCTTCATCGTCTTTAGGGTAAGTGCAAATCTTTTTTCGTACAATGTCTGTAACAATTCTTTACACTTGTCTGAATCGTTGCACGCATGATCTTATTGGGCGAAGTAAAAGTATTGCGTGTAGGGACGCGAATATGGGCGGCTAGAAGTACCGCTTTTTCTCAATGTGCTCTTTTTCTAAAGTGTCAATCTACAGTTATTCTATTTTTGCATGAATCCGTTCCCCGTGAAACCAAACAAACATGATCATAGAGCTGCCAAAAACTATTTTAGTGCCCAAGCATATACCAGCCAAAAAGCTGTCGTTTAGCGTGGCGCGGCCCTGGTCAATTCTCATTCTCCGTTAGCTAGTCTAGCACGGTGTTTCTACGTCGCGTTTCTTCACGTCTTTATTTCCACCGAAACTTAAGACAAGTTTAAGTTTTACCCATGTGAAGCTGGTAAAAATTCCTATTGCTGGAATTTCTAATTCGCTGGTAATTCAATCCTTTTATCCGATACCTAATATCTTTCCTTTGCGTGGAACTTTTATCTAAGTACAGTACTATTTAAAGCTCTTTACATTATTACATTCAAGCCACGAATTCATTTAAGATCTAACTTTATAAAAAAATCGACGGAAGTTGTTTTTCCATTATTCCTGTACTTTTTAAGTGTTCAACACTCCTCCAGTGTAAAAAGGGGGGCAGGGGTGAGATGTCGGGAAAGTCTCCTTGGAAACCTGACAGCATAACGAGGAGGTCGTTGTCTAAAAGTAGACCGTACCTTCCTTTCCGAGTGTATTGGTGGTTTTGTGCTCCCCCTTAGTCTTCCAGCTTGGTATCTTTTAAACTATAATACCTTTGCCTTGGCGCCATTTGGCACAGTCTTCCGTGTGGTAGGTATAAAACGAAGCTGGCTCGTGGCCCATACTTAGGCCATGACTCAATGCGTATTCCCGGTGCGGAGAGATCCCGTCCTAGTTGCTTTTCCTTGCCCTAGTTTGAATCCTGTTTTCGCTTATTTGGCATTTGGATTTCACCCTCTCTAAAGCGAAGAATAATAAAAGCAGGCACGCGATCTTGGAATAACTTTCCAAATATGCCTTCTCATAGCAGCATAAAAACAAGGCTGCGGGGAACCGTTTGTTCCAAAGCATTTTTACTATCGCAGATCTTCTAAAAGTATCTTTGCCTCCGGTCAGCCCCACCAGCCCAAAATACAACTGTAGGGACTGCTCTGCGTAGGCCCCCCCCCAAAAAAAAAAGAAACAAAAAGGTCAGACCAGAATAAAGAAAATGACCATATTAGGAAAACCCAAAAGGAAGTAAAAGTTTTAAGGGGATCAGCTTGCTTTTAAAGGATGACCAGCTCCATGACGTCACTTTCTTTTCCTTTCCATGACTATTCGTGTTTCTCATGATATGAGCATGGGCATTTCCGTTACCAGACTAGCTTGGATACCTTAAACTAAAAACTAAAAAAAAAATGAAGTTTTTACTTCAGAGTTTTATTAGGAGTAGCAGCATATGTGTATATTTTTCTTCTTTTTTTATTAAACTGCACCTAAAGTGGTACAGAGGCAGGTATTTTACATCCTGGCTAAGCTGCGCGCGGAATTCGGGTGTTAGACTCGCCTGCTTAAGCCAAAGCGAGTGTCGTATTCTTCGGTCTGGCACCGGGGGGTCTGAAGGTTGTTCCTCCTAGCCACATAACCATCAGCAGCTTTGCTAGTCCGCGGCAAATTAATGTTATGCGAATGCATACGTATGTGGTTACAGAAAGCGGATTTAACTTACAACAATACTACGAACGTAACGGCCCTCGAATTAGCGACTTTCAACTAGGAAGTGGACATTTTTCTCTAAGCACTTAGATTCTCGTTAGACTTGCTCCTTAGTTTAGCACGTTCTGTATATGCTAATTCCTTGGGTCTCTCTCCAACAGCATGTAGCTTCACACTCTCCAGAAATTCAATGGTGTGTCTACCATCTGGTTCAAAATTATTGGAAAGTGTGGCCCTGCCGACTAAATAAATAACGTCAAGTAGTCCTGGCGGATTCCTGGCGTCCGAAAGTTTATGGAACGTATGAAACCGATTTAAAAAAAAAAAAAATTCTCTTTCGCCATTGGAATTAAAGCAGGCCAAAGAAAGCATTTCCTGGTAGCGAAGAGGAGCGTATGTTACTAAATTCCTATGGCATTCATAGAGGAAAACAAACTTCGGCTAACGTGTACTTGTCACCAATTCCGTTTCCAATTTGTAAAAACATAGTGACGCAATGGGGAGATGGGGAGCCAGCAATTCACACTTGACAATTTAACAGTTGCCGGGTGGGGCGTAAATAACGTATCCTTGATTGCGAATATCCTTTAGAAAAAGAAAAGGAAATTGTGGTTATGCGCTGGTTGATAGCTTAACCAAGAAATAGTGTTCGGCAAAAAACACGTTACGTGCATTTCCAGGTTTAGATATTTCCCAAGACAAAACAAACGGTTGGGGCAATAATAAGTAGTAATCATTCTTCTTTATCGTCGGACTTTGTAAACACATGTTACAGCTCAATATGGGATGGTATAAATTTCCTGGTGACGTCGTGTTATTAGATAGTTGCGATATAGAATTCGCAGTATGGACTTTTGTATCGTGAAAGCTCAGCTTAATCAATGTGGTTGCGCAAGTCTTGCAACATTGGAGATGGGAGAGGTTGTGTGCACGCTTTCGTGGAATCTGTAAAGGAAAGACTCCGATAAGTACGAATATTAGGCATGAGTCAAAATGTAAAGGTGACGTAAGTAAGTGATCTGACGTCATGGCATATGTAAATGGAATGAAAAGAATGAAGAAGAAACGCGTTGGTGAGGGTTATTGCCGGGATCGGGCAGACGCTTGAATACTTGCGTCTGACCCTTCTTGTTTTTGAAAGAAATGGAACTGCTGCACCCCAAACATACAGCGCCTTAAGACTTTGTCCACTTGGTTTGCTTACATATGCATAAAATGCGTCTAATTCAGACCCAGACTTGTTGCCTCTCGCTGTCTCGCGTAGAATTCTTATGGGCCTGCCCCTTGTCCCTGCCTCCCCCGGCTCTCATTCCATTACACATGCAGTCCGGAGCCCGGATGAAGAAACCTACGACTTATTATTTAGTCTCTCAGTCAGTTCTCACTCTGATCTAGGACTGAGAAGTATTTGACAGGAGTCCGTGACCAGAGCAAAGCGAAGTGAATAAAAAAAAACACCTCACCCCCAAAAATCACATGCTGTAATTGTGGACATAAGATTCGAATCACTGATTCGTCATAACGCGAGCCATTTTATTAGTGTTCGTTTTTAGTTTAAAGAAGTGTATAATCCTCGATTTGAAAAGAGGTTGAAAAGAGATTCTTTTTGTTGAAAGGAGTGTAGTATCTTAAACTAAAATGAATACGGATACAAGCCATTTAACTGACCGTTTGCCTGTTACGGCAACTGGCACAATAACACATCATTTGTCCGAGGATGTGGAGCGTTCTTTGGATTCCAACGACCCGGCTGTTCGTCGTGTTGTCTATAACCTCTACCGGGGTTTGTTGGGCACTTACAATGACAAAGCCAACTGCATGCTGAGTGCCTTACCACCCGAGCGCGTGCGAGAAGACCAAGGCATAACTCGCCAACTGGAGAGCATGGTGTAGGTTTTGTCCTATTTGCCATTCTTGCCGGATTTTTTTTTGTTTTTAAACTTCCATCCACACTTTTCACCTTGTATAAAAAAGAAAGCTTTCAACCTTCAAGCTATCCATTTTGACCTCCCAGGTTGCTTTCAAGAGCTTCACGATGAGTTTTGATTTCCCCGGCTGGTTAACTAGAGATGTTTGACGAATATTGAAGACGTGTCGTTCCTCTCAACTGTCGGGTCTAAAATGCTCACGTTGCTTGCTGGGCTTGTATGCAAACGAGTTGTGATAGGGAAAAGGGTGGGGTTACGTAGTTACCGAGCATATATTCCTTACTTGCATGTGCAATGCGAGGGAAGAACCCAGGTATAATATCTTTCTTGGCCGATGACTTCATCCATGTCAATTCCTTTTTCACTCACACCTCTCTTGTTTGGATCAAATAAAGCGAGGCCAGAGCAAGCACTCTCCTCTCTCCAGGCGCCAGACTGACGCCCTGAGTTGGCGTTTGTTTTGATTTTGTAATTTCAAAGCTCAAAGTATTTAAAAACAGAAAAGATACGACAGTGACAAGTTACGTCGTCCCTTTTACTCTTGTTAGGAACCGCTGGCTGACCTGCTTCTATGGCTTGTGTATGTCGCTCTTTTAGCCGGCTCTCATTTTTCATCTCATTTATTTGCATTAACACAGCCAAAAAGTCAAGCATCGAAAGATTTGGGTTTCCTGTTGTGCTTTTCCCCCTTTTTTCGTAACCAAGCGACCAGGACTTTTTTTTCAATTATCCCGTAACTCTAAAACTAAGATAGCCGAGACAATCTTAGGAGAATGATGGATGAGATTATGGCATTGCATTACGATGCACTGTTTATAGTTTTAATTTAAAACTATACGTTATGTTGAGAACGAAGATTTTTCCATGGCTGGGCTGGAACATTTTTTATGGGTTCTTTTAATTCCTTTCAGAAATCAAACCACTCAAAGCGGTGGAGGAAACCCACTTTCTGTAGTAAAAGGACAGATTCCTACTCCGTCACCTAGCATGGCATCGTCGACAGGTACACCAAAAAGAGACTTACTCACGGAAAGTTACGCACATATTCATTCTACTTGGTTTATATACAGGAAACGCAGCACCCCCATTGCCACCGCCTTTACCCGCAGGTGGTTTGCCCTCGGTACGCATCAATTCGGAGGTAGAAAGCTAACTTACGCGAACTAAAGCACTTTCACAGCTGAATTTCATGATTGCCCGTTACGTTTCTTCCAATTTCTAAAAGGTTGGACCCGCTCCAAGCGTGAATCACGGTTATGGATGTGCTGGCGCCAAGCACATGCCAGGTGGAGGTTCTCCGTTTAGTTATATTCCACCCTCAGCAATTCAGAACGCTATGATGACCAAAGACAAAAAACCTTTCACGTATACGCCTGGAGGTCTGGATTTATCTGAGATTCGCAGTCCGCGTATGGTGCGCCGTATTTCTAAAAATGCCATGGACGAAGGTGTGGCCAGCTGTCCCATGCCAACATCGCCACCTTCATCCGGAGCACTCTCCCCGCTGTATTTACCTCCCCAAGCCGTCGCTGCCATGCAACCACAGCTAGCGGTACCCGTTTTTCCACCCACGCCACCGCCTCCTCCACCCCCGCCTCCTTCCGTGGCTTCTTTGAGCCCTAATTACGTCAATTTTCCTCCGCCACCGGCGCCGCTGTTGATGACTTTTCCGTATGAAGAAAAGTTCTCCGATGGTTCATCAAACTATCCTCGTTCGCCTTCGCCACCACCACCGCCACCGCCTTCGTCACACTTTAGTGAACGTACGGCGCAACTGGGCTCAATCTACATCCCACCTGTGACTAGCCACAACGGTCCTACGTCCCCTCCCGTAACCGCAGTCCAACCAAGCCAATTGAGCAAAACACCTATGCCATGGATGAATTCGCAAAATCGCATGCAATCTCAGTCACCTCCCCTTTTTGTCCCCTCGCCTTCCATGGTCAAACAAGGACGCACCTTCTCAGACCCCGAAGATCCATTGAAGCCTGTAACGCAGTCGCAAGTCCGCATTATTCCATTGCACATTGAAGGTCGTGATTCGCCTCCTGCGCAACAGATCGGTGCCAGTCTCAACTCCAATCTGAATACAAATATGAACAAGTCGAACGGTACTACAAGAGTGGTTCCTATTCAGTTGGAAGCTGATGTTACACCTAAACCAGTGCACTATTTACAACAAAACCCACCACAGCCATACTCGCCGCCTGCACCTGTCACGGCTTTCGCTAATCAAACCAGTCCCCAGTCTTCGTCACCAGCCAGACCAGCTTTCGTACCACAACCTCCTTGGCGCACCAACAGTGTGAATAACAGCGCAGATTCTGCTAACAGCACGTTTCAGAGGTAATAACTAACATTCCTATATCACACGATTTTCAATTTCGATTTTAATGCGATTGTTATATAGTTTAAGCCTAGCGAGCCCCCCACCTACTTTGCCTAGCGAGACAAGGAATCCTATCCAATCTCGTTCTTTCCGCATTCTTCAGATGATAACAGATGCTGAAGAAATCAACGCGGCCCAAGAACCGTCCTGCAACAATAATGATACCATAGACAGTGGCCGATTATCACGTGCTTCTGTCAGTTCAGGGAGCAGTGGTGGAACATTGGGCCGAACCGTCCCTGGTGAACGTCGTTTAGAGTTGACTCAAGATGATCAGCAACTCATGAACTTGTTCAAAACACAAGGTAAGTTTCTTTTTTTTTCTCAAGTTTATAGTCTTGTCAAGCGTAATGATAGCATGGGCACGCAAAAACAAGGTAAGCAGCAAATTCGCCGTAATTAATTAGAGCCCTCATTTCATGCGCTACAACAACAAAAGCTTCACATAAGTAAACACAGGATCGCGGAAAAATATTTTAGTTACTACTTTTGTTGTAAACGGCATGAAAAAGCGGAACGTTGTAGTTGACTACCATTGTTAGGCATTTTTTTTCGATATTTCATGTACGTAGTATCGGAGGATTCATACTTGCACACCGAGGCTGACCCTCGCTATCGCGGATCGCATATTCCGTCAAGAGCCTTCCGATGTTTGCAGAACTTCACCGACACTAGTAATACAAACGGTATGAGCTATGATTGCGCCGTCATTAATCTTAAAAGTCTTCCTTAACTTTTGCACGTCAGGCTATACAATGCTCTTATAACACATTTTGCAAACCTGTCTTCCTGGTTTTTATTTACGCATCTCTTGTATATTGTCCTGTGGAATAATCATGATCCATCGTAGGTACTACCAGTTCTACCAACTCAACTCGAGTGACTCACCATGCTCCAGTTATGGCACAGACCATGCGACAAGGCGAAGGTAATTCTACATGCGAATTCTTTAAAAACTTAATAGAAAACTGGTTTTAATGTTCGCATAATAGCAATGAACCGTCCAAGTGGTCCTCCTAGCGAACAGGCGGAACCAGAACCTCGAAAATATATGGGGGGTAATATCCCGTCACGATCTTTTCGGATTTTGCAAGCCATGACTGCTACAGATCCTCCAGGTATCATCGCTACTTCAATATAGACAATTTATGTAAAATCCTACACTACTTTTTTACTTGTTAGCCCTTCATTTTTATTTTTCGCTTTTTCACATCCTTTAACAGTGCAAGACGACGATGGATATGTTAGTCAAGCCTCTGAAGTTAATTCACCTGAAGACCAAATTGCCTCTAGTAAAATCCCTTCTCCTTTGAAACATACCATACCCCATTTCGCCCAGAAAAACCGACCAATTTCATTCGCAGAGGAATTAGAGCAAGTTTGTCAGAACCCGGTTTTGCGAGGAACGAGTTCAAAAGTACCTTCTCGTCTGTTTCGTTTCTTGCAAGAATCCTTTGATCCAACGACAAGCGGAACTGAAGCTACAAAACAACCTAACACGCCAGATATTATTGTCCAAGCGTATGATAGGATAGAGCAAGTGGCGAAGATTATGGAACCATTTGATGAGAAAGAAGAAAGTAAAAATATTAATGCCTCATTTGAAATTGCTAAACCTCCTTCAAATGACGTAACTAACGAAAGTCAGGTTCTGAATTCAACGTCAACACAACCTCGTTCAGGACACAGCTGTTTACTTAGCTATTTCTGTTCACAATCTGAACCACCCAGTTCAGTCGTGTCTCCAGTTAGATCGTTTAGCCCAAGTTTACTCTTCCAAGAAATGGTTTTTCCAGCTTCGGAAGAAGGCAAACACTTACGTGTCCGGTCTAAACGCTCACGGGGTCACATCCCATCCCGGATTTTTAAATTTTTGCAATCCGAATATGATCAGGATGCCGATCCAGATGTAGGTAGTCCACCTACACCGTTAAGTCAGTCTAGTAGTCGATTTTCCTTAGCTTTGGACAGTTTTCTGCCAGACACAAATTCATCCGGGGCTTCAGAGATCGAAGGGTTTATGGGGCATTAGTTGGAAGTTTCCTTTCAGCTAGGGATATAAATATCCAAATAACTGTGACGCCTCTTTTGAACTTATTCCCCATTACCCTTGTAAACCATTAAGCCCCTTATCCAACGATACTGAGAGAAGTGGGATTACTTCTACTCCTGTTGGTCAAGAAGATCAGGTATTACTCCATGCTTCTCGAATTACTAGGCTTTTGGTCAGTAGTCATAGTGACACAATGAACTCGAAGTCGCTGGAGTTTTGTGAAGCGTGAACGTGAACCATTTAGTCCTTTTTGGAGCATGTAAAGTCATGAGGTTTTAAAAGGCACCAATTTTATTAGTTTGTTTCGAGAATGTTAGGCGGATGTGTTTGATTGGCCTATTTTTATGTTCAGAGTGAGAGATCGAGAGAAGCACGGAGGACAAACTGGTCTTTACTTTCCCCTTTTAACATCCTTTGTCCCTGAGTAATATTTTTTATATCCAGCCGTTCTAGAGCAGTTTGTTTTAGCATGTATTTTCTAATTAGCTGCAGGATTAAACAAGTAATTTTAATTCATTTTTCTTTTTCTTCCAACAGCAGGCCAGTCGGACTTGTGAAGCGAATCCAAAACCTACCTTCGTGCAATCTATTCTACTGACGCCTTTAGTGACATGTACCGGTGCCTTATAATTCCCACAGTTTTGATTAGTTTCCATCATATATACTAACTTCCTATCAGTTCGGTGAAAAAAAACTTTGCTTAACTGCAGAAATAATTTGCTGCGGAATGTGCGCCAAATGTCATGAAACGTAGTATTTGTCAAACGTGGACTTGAACGAGGATCAAAATCTAATGGAGAAACTAGTGTTCGATTTTCTCCACGATGGGGTCTTGAGCGTGCGTGTGTTATTATTTAGTGTTGCTTTAGAAATACAAAAAGAGCAGGATATATGTACTAGCCAAGTTTTTACTTACCTATACGAAGCATTAGATTTCTTCTTAACTGATTATAGCAACGCTTTTCTTCGTATGACAAAATACTATGGAACATGTATCTTTTCCTCGTTAGGTGGCGTTTGAATGTAAATAAACCACTAAACAAGGACCTCAAATATTATTGGCTATGTTTTGAGGTTCAGAAGTTTTACCTACAGATCATTTATTGGAAATTAGAAAAATTAGCTAAAAAATCAACAACGAAAACTGTGCCCGTGCAATAAAAAAGCTTAGCAATAATAAAGGCCATAAATAAAATTGTAACCCTTACCGTACATTGCCGTATAGTATATTTTATATTGTAATGGCATGATATATAGCCTGCAGTCGTCAGAAAGCACACAGAGAACTTCCACCAAACAGAAACGACTCAACTCAAGTTACTCAGGTTTGGTAATTTTGTTTGTTATTTTAAAAACTGTTTTGGTCGTCTTAGTGTATGTTGTTGTATGTTTGCTTACATATAACCAAGTATAACTGTATTAACAATGAAGGAAGCAAGACGGGTGGCAGTGACAGGCTTAGGACTCATCACGCCGTTGGGCTGTGGAGTGCAACATGTGTGGACATCTTTACTCCAAGGTCGCTCTGGAATTACCAGACTCACAGAGCCCCGTTTCTCGAAACTTTCTTGCCAAGTAGGGAGTCTAGTCCCCAAAGGCAAACAAGGCCACCATTTTGATCCATCTCGCTATGTATCCCAATCTGAGCAAAGAACAATGTCCCTGGCATCCTTGTATGCCATAGCAGCCACGGATGAAGCTCTCCAAGACGCCAAGTTCCCACTCCAGTCAAGTTTGCCTCAGAAAACTGGAGTAGCCATCGGGATGGGAATGACCGATCTTGACTACATTTTGGAAGCTGGTAAATTGCTAGAAAGTTCTCCAAACAGAGTGAGCCCTTATTTCATTCCACGGATACTCACCAACATGGGAGCGGGATTAGTTAGCATCCGTTACGGCTTTCAAGGTCCCAATCATTCAGTATCAACGGCCTGCGCCACAGGCGCCCATTCCATTGGGGATGCCGCTAACTTTATTCGATATGGAATGGCTGATGCCATGATATGTGGAGGAACGGAAGCTGGCATAGTTCCAATTGCTTTGGCTGGATTTTCACGCTTAAGAGCCCTAAGCACAGATTTTAATGATGAGGTACTCTCTTGATCTTCTCGTTTACCTTCAATATTTTCTTAAGAAGGATTCGGTATTTCTGGTCTTAAAAAAAACTAGCCTGAAAAGTCTTCACGCCCATTTGACATCAAACGAAATGGCTTTGTTATGGGCGAAGGAGCGGGTATTCTAGTCCTGGAAGAAATGGAGCAAGCAAAAAGCCGGAACGCCAAAATTTATGCAGAAATTGCTGGTCAGTCTAACGGTTTCTTTTTTTGTCCATTATCTGGTTCGCTAAACATGGTCACGTAGGTTATGGCGTATCGGGCGATGCCAATCATATTACCGCGCCCAGTGCTGATGCTCGTGGTGCTTTGGCAGCGATGACGATGGCTTTGGAAAGGGCTAATTTATCACCTAAGCAAGTCAGCTACGTGAATGCGCACGCTACTTCTACTCCTTTGGGTGACTTGATTGAGGCGCAAGCGATTGAACGTATTTTTGGCTCGCAAGTGTTTGTCACTTCGCATAAAGGGAACTTGGGTCACCTACAAGGTGCTGCTGGTGCGGTTGAAAGCGTATTGACAATCAAAGCGGTGTCAGAAGGCATTATTCCCCACACCATCAACGTAACAGACCCTGACCCAAACATTCGCCTGCAGTTAGTGACGAAAAGTCCTTTGACCTGGGAAAACCAGCCTCGAATAGCTCTTAAAAATGCCTTCGGCTTTGGAGGCACCAATGCCTCTCTCTGTATCAAAGACATATCTGTAGAGTAACAATCATATAATTATCACGACCGGAACAAGGACATTATGCAATATCTTTTCCTCAAGTGATGGGAAATGGGACGTCACATTTGCCCCATTGCACAGGTATAAAACCGTAGGTAAGTTTTCGCTTTTGTGGAGAAATTCGTATCCTGGATTTCGAAGTTATTTTTTTCTTTCAGTTCGTAGTTCTGACTTCGATAATGGTACAGAAACGAAAGTGGTAACGGGTGCTAGCTAAAGAGTCACGGACAACAGTGAGGAGCAGTTTAGATATTCGTGAACCTGCTTGACCGGTTTCCTAACCTGCGCTTTCATAGCGTCAAACTTGAATCGGTTTCCTATTTACGTGTGAATATTTACTGAAAATATTAGAAAATATTGCAGCTTTATCGTAGGCCTTAAGCGTTACGGTTTTCCCCCGCGTGTTGTGTAAATCCCATACTACTCTTCGGGTAATGTTCGGGTCGTTTGACCCTTCCCTTTTTCAGGCTCCGAAGTCCCGCATGCCCCAGCCAAGTAGGGAGTTTGTAAGGCATGCACGTTGAAGTTTGGTTGTTTGAAGTTTGGTTCATAGCCACTAGCCAGTATTGTGTAGAACGTCGTAGTGGTCGCTGGTGTCTTATTTTGTGGGTGGATTCGTGCGGTGTTTCCAATTTCCAGTCAATTGAAATCCAAGTGGTCTTGCCAATAATAAAATTATTGGAAGATAATAATGCGATAAAGACGTGTAGAACAAAGGAGCATATGTCATATCACCTGCAATCACTTGTATCATTCTATCCGTAAACAGATTGCAGTCAATATGCGGTGTGGAAATGTGTGGGATTTTTCTTTCAGCAATTTTACTGACTGTAACATTGACTTAATTTCCGCTGCTGGAGATGTTATCTACACTTACACCACGTTTTTGATACTCGTGTATTCCGTCTTGGCTGAGAAAAATGGTTGCCACGGAAGTACAGTCAAGTTAAAAAGAATGCTCGCGCCTAATCTACGATGGTGTTTGTTACTACTTTTGTTGGTTATGTGCGTGGCCGAATTGGCTGAATCTATTCTGGACAATGCTAGATACTGGTGTCCTTCACTACGAGTTCTTACCTTAGTGAGCATAGCTGTGTTGACAGAATATACAGAAAGGAGGGCTAATGGAATGTATGTGTTGTGGATTGCGGTGTATTGGATTTATAGCGCAGTAGTGCGAAGTGTGCAGCTGTGGGTTTTTCCCAAACCGTGTTTGGAATCTGCGCGATATACCTTCACGGCAATCAGTCTTTGCATTACCTGCGTTTTTCTTGCACTGGATTTGTGCGTATTAATTAAGGTAACGATAGATATTTTTAAACAAAACGTACTACAAAGTTTTATTTATTGGATGCAAAAAAAATCTACGATAAAGCCACAGTTAACCTATACCGATTGTAAAGATAAACTGTCATTTGGAAAAGTTCAGCTCCACATTTATAATCTTAATTAATAGTGCATAATTGAATTATGTTATTAGTAATATGTTAACATTCTAAAATAGTCAACAATTAAAATAAGATCTTCCCTGAGATCATAGAAATGAGAAACGAGAATTGCTAACCCTAAAGCTGCCTCACGAAGTATAACTCACCCCCCCTCAAAAAAAAAGAGAAATTGAAATATGAAAATATGCAATATGAAAATTAAGTTATAATCAATGAAGAATATAGCTCGCTTAAAAAAATCCTTCGGTGCGTACTTCGCAAAGAAATAATTTATGGCTCAAATCACAAGATAAAGAAAGATATCGGTTGTTGAAAAACCTTATTCCGAATTTAGCCAATCTGGAAAAACTGCTATGCCGAGCTAAGGTAAATGTGAGCCTTAACGAAATTATGTAGTCTCGTTAAACTGTAGCAACCATAGTTGAATTTAGTTCACTAGAATTTCCAATATTTTGTGTTGTCAAACATTCCTTTACGTGATCCTCCCTCAACTCGATCTGCGGAAATCGCGCTCTTAGCACGAGCTATAATGAGAAGCTTCCGCAGTTATCGTGTTAGTGAGTGAAGCACTTGGAAGCTTGGGCCACATTTCACAGCGGATGTCTGCGATATCTGTTGTTTAAGAGATTGCTGTTATATGTGTTCCTGTAGAGAGGGTATAAGGGTTGAAAATTATTGTAGGCACTGCATGAGAAACTATCACTGTCGAAAGCATCCTGCGAACCAGAAGAATGTCAAGTGAATTCACATGCGAGCAAAGTGTCATCACAGCCGGGTTTAGCTGTGACGCTCGGTCAATCCAGCGACGACGTTTTTATATCGTCTTCACAAAACGACATGTCGGCGGGGCTATCCCATGTCCCCAATCCTAGCAGCAACGGCAGTGGTAGCCCTCTTATTACCGCCAACCAGCCAGCTTATCAACATGCAAACGCCAATTTCTTATCTCGAGCTGTATTTGCATGGATCGTTCCAACATTAATCAAAGGATATAAAGTGCCTCTTGAGCTGGAAAACCTCGGCAAGCTGCCTGACGTTGAGCGATCTCACACGCAAAGTCAACGGCTACAAGAGCTACTTGACCGTCAGAAGGTAAAGGCGAGAATTAAAAAAAAACGTAAATGGAAAAAGTCAAGAGAACTTTAAATTTTTTTTCCGATTTACAGATGAATCGCCAGTCACCGTCTCTGTGGTGGTGCTACTGGGAATTTACCCGCACTTTTTTGTTATGGGGTGGCGTGCTTAAATTGCTAGGTGACGTGGCAGCTTGTTTCGGGCCATTGATGATAAAGCAAATAGTGGAATATGCTGAAAAAAATTCTACTGTTAATAGTGACTCTCCTGAATATGCTGAAAAATATTCTACTGTTAATGGTAACTCTTCTTGCCTCCCAACTGAGGTACTTTTCAACTTTTTTACTATTGTTTTTACTTATTACTTTTCTTTTAATGGAAGCTTCTGAAAGTAAAAGTTAAATTGTGATTCACTCTAGGATTCCATAACATTGTCCATATTTTTCGCAAATGGGTACATACTAGCTGTTTGCGTTCTGCTCTCGGCTTTTTTGCAAGGTTCATTGTCCCAGTCATCGACTCATCTGTTATGCATGGGTGGGATCCGGTTAAGGTTGGGACTGCAATCGGTGCTCTATCACAAGTCGCTGAAGCTTGCCAGTTGGGCCATTCCGGCCAAAAGTGAAGAAAATGCGCCTGGACAAACCAGTGCCATGGATGCTGGGGGCTTGAGCAATCTCATGGAAGAAGACACTTTCAATGCCATGATGCTTATTTGGGTAGGCCACTACATCTGGGCCATACCATTAAAAGTAATTCTATCTCACATAACTTTCGCGCTTTTTTTCATTGTTCTGGATTATTCTTTTTTTTTCTTATGTTTCCAGATTGCAGCTTTGCTCGTGATGCTCTATGGGCAGCTGGGGCAAAGCTCGTTAATCGGAGCCTTCGTTGGAATAGTCGTCATGTTTCCCTTGCAATGTGTTTTAGGCAAGAAGATGGCCGCAAACTCCAACAATATCATGGTATATTGTGACCAAGCCGGGGAAGTCAGATAACGTCATTGCTTATGATAGGTGCTGAGTGATGAAAGGCTACGTAAAGTCCATGAAATGTTACAAGGCTTGCGTGTTCTCAAAATCCATGCCTGGGAAGAGGTATTTAAGAAGCATGTTCAAGATACGCGGAGTAAAGAGTTAACATTGCTTAACTGGGATTCTACTTATTGGGCTTTAATGAGTAAAAAAAATTAGATCCAGGATAAATGCGGTCGTTTATTATTAAAAAATTATATCTTTTTCATTTTTAAAGCATTCTCGACGCAAGCTTCTTCTGTGCTTATTACACTGGTAACATTCGGAGTTTATAACTACATGGAAGAACCACTGAGTGCCGGATCCGCGTTTACGGCTCTTGCCCTGTTCAACCAATTAACTGTACCCTTGTTCTTGATCCCTGTGACGTTGCCAGTTTTTATTAGTGCTCGAGTAAAGCATCAATATGTGAACCTTTTACGCGTTTACTGATAAGTTTATTTCTCCTAGACAAGCACTAGACGACTTGCCGAGTTTTTTGCTCGCCCAGAGATGGTTTGTCCATTGAATACCCAAGCATCACCTAGTGAAACCCTAGAACGCATGCCGCCATCAAATTCATGCTTGGAAAATATTGTCGAAGCTGATGAAGACGAATCTTCTGCCGTAGCTTATCCTCCAGTTTCTCCCCATGTGTTAGAAGTTAGCCAAGCTTCGTTTACTTGGGATGGTGACTTCAAACTGAACAATATTACTTTGAGCATTCCAAAAGGTAGTTGATTAATTTTACCCTTGGAAGATTACAAAGTAAGCCTAAATGTAGGTAAACTAGTGATGATTGTGGGTTCCATGGGAAGCGGAAAGAGTTCGTTATTAGCCGCGATGCTCGGAGAAATGAAGAAATTGAACGGGGATGTTAAGTGGTCCAGGTAATTTTTTAAAAAGGTTATTCGAAGTTTTTGGTAAAAAGGTTATTCGTTACAATTGCGTTTTTTTAGTACTGGTCCCGTCGGTTTTGTCATGCAGAAGCCTTGGCTTTTGAATGGATCCATTAAAGACAACATTCTGTTTGGTCAGGTCCATAAGGAAAAGCGGTATAAAAAGGTAGGATTTAAGTGATATGAATTCTTAGTTGGCCTCACATAAATATTTTCTTCACATAAATATTTGTAAGGTATTAAGAGCCTGTCAGCTCTTGGAAGACTTGGAAAGTTTACCACATGGAGAACATACCGAAGTTGGTGATCGAGGTTTAGCCTTATCTGGGGGCCAAAAGTCTCGCATTGCTTTAGCTCGAGCTCTGTATTCTCGAGCCAAAATCTTATTCTTGGTAAGGAAATCAGCGTAGACATTTAATTATTTATGAAAAATTGTTATTAAATTTCAGTGTTATCTCGCATTAGGATGATCCGTTGTCAGCCTTGGATGCCCAAGTAGGAGAACGTGTTTTCAGCGATGCCATTGAAAAGATTGCTTTAAATTCAAAGCGAACTGTTTTATTGGTAACACATAATGTCCGTTTTATGCAGCGAGCACATGAGGTTTGACTTTTATCCCTTTTTAGCTTTACTTTTTATTGACTCTGTTTCCGATTGGATTTTATTTAGGTAATAGTGATGGATAAAGGCCAAATTCTGAAGCAAGGGCCGCCTTCGTCAATTACGTTGGATTTTAATGATGGTAGTAAATATATTTCTGTATTCTAGTTGTCTTTGATTATTCTGTGTATTTAAAAATGGTTTGCTAGTGAGTTCAAATGATTCACCACTTTCACGGACTGCCCGGGACCGATGGCATTTGCTGAAATGGGTGTCAAAAGTTGGCGTTGGATTTAGACTCCAAAATGAAGATGTAATTATTGCTCAGAACTACTCTAACTCCCTTTTTACGATACAGTTGTCTAGCTTGTTCTAATGCAAATTTTAAACTGTCTTTTTTCTTTTTACTTTAGTCACGAATCTACTCAAACCGAAGAAGTTCTCGATCCCATTTGTTGACGAGACATATGTCACACGACTTCCCTCTTCCAATGGACGAATGTATCCCTGAGTTAGACACCTTGGAACCCTTGCCGAATACGTCATCAGTTCATCGTGGTCAATCACGCGCTTTTGTTAAGCGACATTCCAAATCTGTCCCTCAGAAACCTGCCATTTTCCGAACAAAGTCCCTGCAACCTGTCTCCTTCAATTCTGACGGCAATGAAATAAATAGAGCTCCTGCACCACTAATGCGGATGATGTCTTCACCAGATGGAAGTCAAACGCGTCGCCTTAGTTCGACACGATCTGACACCTGCAAGCCATCGTCAAGCTTCTCCAACAAAATGAGGTAAATAGGACTTGATTCTAAGTTTGTTGCATTCACGTTAGCCTGTTTCACTAGGTCTCGATCCGGTACCGTTGTGTCGGCCAGTAGCGTTCGGCGAAGAGGAACAGGGGACAGTTTTTTCCGTAGGCTCATGTCCTTTTCATCACGTCGTCGCAGTAGTCTTGCAACGTCTGTCGCTGTCAACCCAGAACCAGAGCGAATTCCTATGCAACGTCACATATCCACAGTTTCCAGCTTCTCCGAAGACATGGATGAAGAAATGGACGAAGAAACTTTGCTGAACAGCGGTTCTGTCGATGACGAACGTCAATATGGACGCGTTCCTAAGCGTCTCTTTTTCTACTACTTGCGAGCCTGTTCTTGGATTGTAAGCTGTGTTTTTGTCTTATCCGCCTTTTCGTGGCAAGCGGTACGGGTTAGCACAGACCATTGGCTGAGCAAGTGGAGTGAAGCTGGAAAGCAAAACGATTCCGGGCCAGGCGATTCCAAATCCGGAGCCATCGGCGATTCCTATTTCCAAATGTACGCTTTTTTGTCGGTAATTAGTGTGTTAACTGCGTTAGCATCAAACGCGTTGGGCCAATATGCTGGCTCCCGAGGTAGAGCTAATTTGCATCGCCAGTTATTAGACAGTATACTCAATGCACCGCTGAGAATTGTTGAAGCTACTCCAACTGGTCGGATACTCAGTCGATTTTCAGGAGATATGGGAGTCATCGATAAGGTAAACACGTTTAGTATTTTGGAGGCAGTCAGTTAACTCGAAGTTTTATTTGTGTATGTATTTTGTAGAAAATTTCGACTTCGTTCCAGCGCTTACTCCAGTTTGTACTGCTGTGCGGTTCAGCCATTGTAGTTAACGCAATCTTGACGCCGAAGACCTTGCTTCTTGCCCTTCCCATTGTCCTCGTTTATATTTACGTACAACGATTTTTTTGCGCTTCTTCAAGGTAAACAGGTGCACGTTAGGATTACATCCAAAAACTTTGCGAATTCCTTTGGTTAAATTAGGGAGCTGCAACGGCTGGATGGATTAAGCAAAGCGCCCATAATATCGCACTTCAATGAAACCTTGAATGGCTTGTGGACTATTCGGGCGGCTGGTCGTCAAAAAATCGTTTCGCTTCAGATGGAGCACTTGCTAGATTCAAATGCCACGGCAGCTATTATGGCTAACGCAGCAAGCCGATGGTTGGGCGTAGCATTGGTAAATTATTTCTCCTTTCTTGCTAAGTAATGTACTCACTTTCGGGCGTTCTTTTGTAGGATTATTTAGGGGGTGTAATTGTTCTAGTATCCACCCTGGCAGCTTTGTTGGCATGTCAGCAGTCTGATAAAGTAACACCGGCCTTGGTGGGTTTAGCCATCAATTATACACTGTTGACACCCGTTTATTTAACATGGGTGGTACGACTCCGTGCGGAAATGGAAATGTATATGAGTGCTGTTGAAAGAGTACGCTACTGGACTACTTTGCCTACGGAGAGCAGCTCGACGGACGCGAATGAAGAACAAAAGAAATCAAGCGATGAGTGGCCTGTAAAAGGCGAGTTGGAATGGAAGGAAGCTAGCATAAGCTATGGAATTACTATGGCACCGGTTTTACAAGATTTGAACGTTGTAATCCCTCATGGGCAAAAGGTTAGATCCCTTTCACCTTCGTTTTTTCATTATATCCCTGTTTATTAAGTGTAATGAGATTGTGTAGATTCATCCTCGTACTTTTTTAGGTTGGTATTTGTGGTAGAACAGGCAGTGGAAAATCTTCCTTGATTATGTCACTGGTAAGATTCAATGAAATTTTGGAAGGCAAAGTGCTAATCGATGGCCGGGATGTTACTCAAATACCGATCAAAGAACTAAGATCTAAGATTGCTGTCATGCCGCAAGATATCGTTTTGTTCTCGGGCAAGATACGGTATATAATCGATTAACATATATTAGGGTTGTCTTCAGTTGTAAAATAAGTGTCTTCTTCATTAGCTGGAATTTGGACCCGAAGGAAATGTTTACAGATGATCAACTTTGGGCAGCTTTAGAGAAAGCTCAGTTGAAAGACTACATTCGAACTCTGCCAGGTGGACTGGGTAAGTCAGTGCTGTTTACGCATTTATTGGGTTTTAAATAGCACACTTTATATAGATGCGGATGTGGTTCTATCAGGGCAGAATTTCAGCGCAGGTCAACGCCAGTTATTAGGGCTTGCTCGGGCTTCGCTGCTAAACTCACCTATATTGCTCCTTGATGAGCCTTCTAGTCAGCTAGATCAGGAGACACAGTCTCTCATGCGGAAAGCCATGCAAAGCTTATTCCAGAACCGGACAGTTTTATTGATTGCGGTAAGTTTATACTTTCTATTCCTAAAAGGACATGGGTAATAAAACTGGATATAGCATCGCATGGCGACGTTGATGGAATGCGATCGCATATTGGTGTTAGACAATGGCTGCATTGTGGAAGATGGTGCACCAGCTGTTTTAAAAGCCAAAAACGGTTACTTTGGGTCACTCCTCAAGGTCGGTTTTAGAGTGTGAAACTGAGACCCATGTCTTCCTGTTCGAAAGTGCCTTGATATCGAATTCTGCCATACGTACCGTGTACATTTCTTATTTGCTGCACATTACACTTATAATATCAAATGAATAATTCGCTCGGTACGGCTTCTGTTCTCCTTGAGTGTAGCTTCTAAAAATGTATAAGCTGACAAATATTGGTGCAAGTGACGAAAAGGGAAACACCGCTGTTGCGGAATCAGTGTGTTCGATGTGCTATCCTCGATCATTGTGTAGCAATCTCGATGCTTAGGAAAAGACTACTTGTATTAAAATTAAAGGCGCTATTTATATACAAAGTCGGTCAGGTCAAACTGTTCATGTCGGAAACGGGTCTCAACGTCTGCATCTAGTCACCAATGGGTCGTTAGTCAGAACTGGGTCGTTTAGTCAACGTCTGTATATTAGTCACATATTCAACTTTAGAATTATACTACAATTGAGACGTAGTGACAAACAAACTGAAAAGCATAAGCTTGTTTATTTTTGGAGGAAATACAAAATAACAACAAAATTTTAAATTTAAAAAAAAGTGTATTCAAATATAACAGCTTCATAACGATTCATTTCTGGAAGTTATTTCACATAGACCGGTGTTCGAAGCCTTTCTTGTCGGTTATAATGATCTAGCCGGGGAAAGCAAACGATTGACCATTACCACCGGCGAAGCTTTGTCCACCAATATTTGCTGCAAATCCGGTACCCAATGCAAATGAAGCACTTGGAATAGGAATGCCGAACTGATTGGTCGTGGGGTTGTTGTTGTTACTCGCAACGCCTAAGCCAGTTGCAGTTGCTTGACCATTAACCACGCTGCCCGATCCAAGTGCAGTGGCTTGGCTATTGCCGCCAGTGGCCGAACCAAAACCAGTACCACTAGAAACATCAAATAGAGGTAAATAGAAGTTGGAAATATTTAAGTTATAACAAATTTAACAAACATAACAAATTTATTACGTTGAGGAACCGCCACTAGTTTGCCCAGATCCGAAACCAACAGCATTTGATCCTCCACCGAATCCTGGGTTATTAGTGTTGGCAGCTCCGAAACCTGTGCCCCTATAAGATGTGTGATAGCGATTAAAACAAATAAAATAGAGGCTGGAATTAAAATAGCTTTGTCTTACGTTGACGAACCCCCGTTCACTTGACCTGCACCGAATCCGACAGCGTTTGAACCCCCGCCAAAGCTTGGATTAGTATTAGCTGCCCCAAATCCAGTACCCCTACAAGAGAAGCACCTTTTCGTATGCATTGGCGACGCTTAAAGCAAAAAAAAAAAGTGTTTTACGTTGCTGATCCACCTTGGGTTTGACCTGAACCGAACCCAATAGCGTTTGATCCCCCACCAAAACCTGGTCTAGTATTAGCTGCCCCAAATCCGGTACCCCTAGAAAAAAAGCATCTTGGTGTGGATTTCCGAGGCTTTAAAGGCAAACTTTGTCTTACTGTGATAATCCACCTTGGGTTTGACCTGAGCCGAATCCAATAGCGTTTGATCCCCCACCAAAACCTGGTCTAGTATTAGCTGCCCCAAATCCAGTACCCCTACAAGATTAGCATCGTGTTTTTGAACTATTGAAACTATAACGCAATGCTTTTGGCTTACGTTGCTGATCCACCTTGGCTTTGGCCTGATCCGAACCCAACAGCGTTTGAACCGCCGCCAAAGCCTGGGTTAGTATTAGCTGCCCCAAATCCAGTACCCCTAAGAAAGAGACCTTCTATGAACTTGGGGATGCTTTAGCGCGAAAAGGTTATTTCTTACGTTGATAATCCACCTTGGCTTTGGCCTGAACCGAACCCAAAAGCGTTGGATCCGCCGCCAAAGCCTGGGTTAGTATTAGCTGCCCCAAATCCAGTACCCCTAAAAAAGAGACCTATGAACTTGGGGATGCTTTAGCGCGAAAAGGTTATTTCTTACGTTGATAATCCACCTTGGGTTTGACCTGATCCGAACCCAACAGCGTTTGAACCGCCGCCAAAGCCTGGGTTAGTATTAGCTGCCCCAAATCCAGTACCCCTAAGAAAAAGACCTTCTATGAACTTGGAAATGCTTTAGCGCGAAAAGGTTATTTCTTACGTTGATAATCCACCTTGGCTTTGGCCTGAACCGAACCCAAAAGCGTTGGATCCGCCGCCAAAGCCTGGGTTAGTATTAGCTGCCCCAAATCCAGTACCTCTAAAAAACGGGGGACCTGTTACGAACTTGATGATGCTTTAAAGCGAAAAATTTTACATTTTTAATCCACTTTGGGTTTGACCTGAACCGAAACCAACAGCGCTAGAGCCGCCCCCTGAACCTGCGTTAGTAAGGGTGCATTTAGACTAGCAGATTTTTTCGGCAATCCGTACGGTTTTCCGCATACTTTATGCCCGCGAGGCAGGCTCGAAAGAATTCGTCCGGTTCCGCAAAACTTGGGTCCAAATCTTGTCTAGCGACTGCGGATTTTTGACCAACCAATGAGGAAACAAAACCTTATTGATCCCTCCCATAGGAAACAAAAACACGTGTAAAAAATGAACACTAATGGGACAAGGCACGAAATAAATGAAACTAATGTAAACTATAATCAATAAAATTAGTTAGTTCTCATTAGTAGATAATGTATGCTGAATTAATATAATAAATAGCAGAGATGCCATTAGCGGCAGCTGACGCTGTACCGTTGTGATGCATTACTAGGTCAGCATTAGATTGACCTTTGACCAACTGACTTTCTGTCTGCTTAACGGCTTAAACTTTGCATGAATTTGCATGGATTAAACAGTTTAAAAAAGTTAACTAACAAAATCTGAAAATGTTATTTATCGTTCGTCCTTTTAAACAGAAAATGCACTCCTACGCACGTGCATTATGCCACGTGGAAAAGTTTTGTTTCCAGGAGTTAGGGCTGAGCAAAAAAGGGGAAATGCGGAACAATCTGGATGCCCTTCAAAAAATTTACCGAAAAAATCCGCACGGAAAAAAAACGTGCGGAAAAAATCGGCTAGTCTAAATGCTCCTTAATAGCTGCCCCGAACCCAGTACCTCTAGACAATAAGCACCTTTTTGTCACACAGTGCGTCAAATCAATGCTGAAAGCTACTCCACTTACGTCGATGACCCGCCATTAGTCTGTCCTGATCCGAAACCTACGGCGTTGCTTTGACCTCCAAAGCCCGGCCTTTGTTGTTGGCCGAATTGGCCGAATTGGGGTCTATGATGGTTACCATGCCCATGTCCTTGTGGGGCACCCTGACTTAAACACAACAAACTCGCCAGACCGATAATCTAGAATTTGTTTAAGAGGAAAATTAAAAACAATCACATTGAATTTCTACTGGTGTTGAACGTTATTACCGTCAGACGGATTGAAAACATTTTGCCTCAGCGATTCCAGGCAAACTAAAACTGTTGTGCACTCACGAAGAAGACTGCAACCGGACTCACAACTACCGCCTTTTATACCGGTTCTTCCGAGTCCATCGTTTTCGAGAACAAGACTTCCATGGTTTGCATCACATATACATTGGGAAACCCAGAAGGTTAGCAAAGGATGTTTTGTAATCTCGTTCTCCCATAAGCACTGGAGGAAGCCCTTACAAATAGCCTGGCGAGTCTTAATCAAATTCCCCTTTGGCGTTCGTGATGGGGTTTGGAAATACGCGGGAAAATTTAAGAAGACAAATTTTAACGCAAGCGTGCTTAGGTGCAATGACTTCCGCAGAGTTTTACTATGTATGTCTTATCTGATAGATCCGGGACCGTGACATCAATCTGAAGAGAAGGGCCTCCTTGAATGACTTTGCATAACAGGTTTCGACCCAATACTTCATACTTGGATCTTGCCTTTTATGTCAAGGGAAGTAGAGACAGCAAAAAGTGTACCTATCTCCCCTAACAACCTACCCCACCTACTTACCCTATTTCTATGCTATACGTAGTAAGGTTATCTAAATGAATACAGAGCAACCGGTTTTCTCCGTTAAAAAAAGTCTTTACATTGAAAGAAAATAAAGAAAAAAACGAAATATTAATTTATTTAGCCTCAAATAATAAAAAACACATTTACGAATAGCAGGGAAATTAGTTTGCGTTGAGAACGTGGAGGAGGCAAGGGTATCCCAAGGGGAGGGATTTCTTCGCTTACTTCGGCTTATGTGGTCATTTGTGACACTTCAGAGTGAGCTCATGCAATGTTATTCAGTTCGATTAGATGCATCACTGCATAAGTATGTGTTCCATTGCTGCCAAATTAACATTTGCCCATACGTTAATGTAATTGCTATATAAACCTTTTCAATTCTATACTTCGGAAGCATAAAATGGATTTTTAAATGGATGTTTCACTGGATACACTCACTAGTGGGAACTTGACAATTGTTTTCAGAATACGAGTAGATATTCACTAGTGCATTAACTATAGAAACTTGGACGTTAATGGCATATGGTATCGATTGATAATAAGACCGCCTAAGTTCTTTTCCCAAAGATGTATGTTAGACTCGAGAAAGAAAAGGCGACTTGTCAGCGACGAAATACATTTTCTGCTACACTAATTGATGGACTAAAGGGAGTTTCTCCTTAGCTGAAACATGGGAAAAGTACACGTCAGAATCTGTTGTGCTTGTATATACAAAAGAACTTTTAAGTACACACAGTAGCTTTAGCCCTTTTTAAATTAAAATATCGATTACCAATACTACTTGTTTTACGAAAAGAAGTATTGCTTGTCTTTCCACCCAATGTCCACTAATCAGGCAAACATCATTTCTTACCATCTTTGCTTCCTCGCCAGCGGATAGTTCAAGTAGCCGCAATTTACAGCTTCGTTTGTTTTGTTTGCTTGCCGCAATTCCCGCTCTTCATTAAGCTGCAATATTAACAAGCTGTCACATTTTGCATGTGCCCTCTTCCAAGTAGGCAAAAAGGTTGATCACACAGTTGCATGTGTGTAGGTCATACGCTTAGCAATTCCCTACTCTGAATAGGTAACGAGCACCGTGCAGGCTCCAAAATCGTTCTTGTTCGGGGGGTCCGTCGTGGGTAAAACAGGGGTCTTCAGTGTTTTGTTGGTTATGTTTTTTATGTTCGTACTTATGAATGCATATGTACAGAGGCTTTTGGCTCATTGTGAGCTTTAACGATGTGTCCTTCTGGGGTATATAACCTGTTGGGCACGACCCAAACCTGTGACAGTGCATGAGAATGGAGTACTATGTTCATGGTCATGCTCGAGGTGGTAATTTACCACCACAGGTTTCCAGCATTCGCTTCAAGTACAATACCAATACCGAAAACCTAATAAAGTTTTAATAAGTTTTTCTTTTTTTAAAAAAAAAAAGGTTTCCAGATAACCTTACACAGAAAGATCCTTATTATTGGATGCTTGATCATGGAGCCGAGAATTGGAGCAAACAACATATCTCAGCTACTCCGGTTTATTATCCGAAAGTTTCAACTATGGAAAAACTAAATTCCGAACAAGCTCAGTCAGTCAACTGCTGCCAGAAGAGGCTGAAGAAATATGTGCAGAATGTTCAACAATCATGGCTTCTTTTCTGCTCTACGACAACAGGGCATGGCTTAGCACGCACAGTGGATGATCGGGAGTACGTATGGGTTCGTTGGCTTTGGGCTGTCCTCGTAACGAGCTTGTTTGGCTTGCTACTGGCGTCAGTGACACAGTCTTCTATTAACGTTTGGTTGGGTCGAAGTCTGCATAGCGAATTATCGCAAGTCACAAATGAGACGATGTACTTCCCCGATATTCATATTTGCGATACCAGCATTTTTGACAAGTCGCGCTTGACAGGTGATTGTCATGTCACGTTAAGTGCTAAATTGATTATTGTTTTGGGTCAGACATGGGTTTTAACGATACCATGAGCACCTACTTGGCCTTGGCCTTAACCGTGACTGCACCTGCTCATGTGTTTCGCTTAAATGCTCCTAAACGTATTGCTTTTGCAAAAGAACTTGACCAAATGACAAAACCATACGGCGGAATTTACAACGTCCTTCAAAAAGCTTCTCTGAGGTTTGAACGATTTCCGGGAATTAATAAAGCATTTCAATTTCTTTCATTTCTTTCTAGTTGCATGGAAATGGTTTTAGGTTGCATTCGACTGACGATGCGAATGACAGCTGAACAATGCTGTAGTCAGTTTTTTGGCAATCAGACTGAGTTAAATATCATGGGCATTTGTATTTCAACACACGGACAAGTGCCCATTGACGAGTACGTACCCTCACAATCTTTGGGATTTGTAGTTTATCTACGCACCAATGCACAAAACCGCGTAGGTAAATATTCTGAAGCAGCTGCTGTGTTAAAATCTTTGCCTTGGTTTTCTTTTCTTCATTGATATAAATGCTATTTTCCGAGTTAGAATTCGACATGAACATAGTAACAGCCACAGTACCATCCCGGTCTGGCATTGTATTTGCGATATCTGACCCAATAAGTGACTTGCAGGCCATTTTGCCAACGCAAGGCCAATACGTATCTCCAGGTAGTTGGGCTGCCATTCCTATTTCCATAACTAAAGTAGATACTTATTCGTCTATACATTAACAGTTAACATTATTACTCTCTAGATAGATAATTCAGAGCTTTCGGGAGCAACTTTGTCACCTATGCAATGTATACATTCTACGGATCCTACCTCAAAAGAACGAGCACCTGGGTTTGAAAACTATAGCGAAATGAACTGCCGGGCAGCTGGAGTTCAGTGGCTTCTAGAAACAAGCCTAAACTGTACTCTGATGAGTGTAGCTTCTCTTCGTAAGCGCCAGCATGTTCAAACCTCATAGAGCTGTCACTCAAGAATACTTCTCTAGGAAATTTGCCGAAGTGCTCTCCTGAAGTATTAGTCAGCTACTTTTCTTCGGATGCACCCAAAAAGCTAAAGGAGTACGAAGAAACGCATTGCTTAGTCGACTGCGTCGTGTATAATTATGAATCGAAAGTATCCACCGCCAAGTTAGAGTTTCCAGCGGCTGATGTTGCTAAAGGCTGGGATGATAGGTGTCATTAATCAAATATTCACTGTTTAATTATGTTTATTTTCTTTCAAATATTTTAGGACTGCTGCAGGGTTGCACTTCTTTTTTCCCACATTTACCTATATGGTCACCATTAATCACCCTGAGACCTTAATTAAATGGCTAGGTAAGACAAACACGCAGCTTATAATTTATGCACGTGAGTACAATTGAAAGCTTTCATTTTTAGGAGACATTGGTGGAAATATGGGATTTTACATGGGGGCTAGTATTGTGACAGTTATGGAAGTTTTGGTCCTTACAATTAAATGTCTCTTAGTTTCGTGCTGTCGCGATCCAGTCAGAGCTAAAATTCAGCCTTCTTCAGAAGAAAAACGCCAGAGATCACATAGGTACAGTAAATGTGTTTGGGTTCTTTGAACGGTCAATACTCTTTGTCACAGACGTCGGTCGTTGCCCACCTACCATCTCGATTAAGAAGACCCCGATTGAGTACCTTTTCTCGCTGACCCTTTGTTTAGAAAGCTGTAACTTGGGGTCACTGACAATGCCTTTTCTTATGCCTTTATTACGTCTGGAGTAAAACTCGGAAGAGGAGTTGCGTACCCAAGAACAAAGAGCCACTCGATAAAGCGGTTGTTTTTCTCTTTTCTACTATGAGTGTTTCTAGCAAGAATTTAATTTGCACAACCGTAATCCACGTTGGTATATTTTGCGCACTTGGCACTGCGTGACTTCTGGAATGTTGGTAATACAGAAGTTGCTCTTCAATCAGACAAAAAAGTTGCAAGAAGAAGAAGCTCTCAGGGTTAAGCAATGGACGGCATAAAGAAAATCAGTGAGGTGTATAGTGTTGCCGGATAGTTCCGAACAAGAAAGACACAATCTGTTTTCAACGGTTAGGTATAGGGGTTTACCCGGTAAACAGCCTGATGGCTACGGGATTTTTCCAGATAAGGCTTATCTTTAATCAGTCGGGATTTCCTATATGCACACAAAGTATAACGTAATTTATAATTTATTCGCAAATATTTGTAATCATGATTGATTTAAAAGCTTTTTTCTGGAAAAGTGAAAAAAAACATGTGGTCTTCGACAAATCCCGAGCTCCATGTACTTTTGGGAACTTTTGGGTACTAATACACTCGATTTGTTCATGGTTGTGAAATCATAGTACTCAATCTGGTCCTACCATTCACCGTGTATTAAGTTATCTTGTTGACCCCTGAGCCCCATATTGCGTATCGTATATTTTGGTTTCTAATTGGAAAAGAGAATTGCCTCTAGTTTGGATGGCAAACCTTTCTTCTCCCTACGCGGGTTTCGAGCAAAGACGTTTAGAAATAAGGGAAGTTGAAAGGCTCATGGGAAAATTATCCTTTTATTACCAAGCCGTGAAGGCTGTATTCGTGGTCTCTAGAACACGTGGTTGGTCGCGAAAATACAGAAATAAAGCACAAAAAGACAACCTTGCGGGGAAAAATTTTTCGTCAGCAAGCAGGAGGAGCTTCTTGACCAGGTATACGTAGTGTACACATATATAAAAGACCTCAAGAACACGGAGAGTATCACACCATCACCTCCAACCTTCAGTAAAGTTCCTTACTCAGCAGTTTTGCATCCACGATGTCCAAATTAATGGTAAGAAAGCTTAGTTATAACTAAATACATTTATAAATTTTTCCATTATTTTCTTCTGTATTCTACAGATCACTTGCTTGGCGGCTTTGTTGGCCGTTTGCATGGCAATGCCTCAATACGGTGGGTTTGAAGGTTATAATCAAGGTGGATATGGCGGAAACTACGGGTACTTTCAGCCCCCTCAAGCCTCCGCTGGTGGAAATACTGGCAGTAATTTTGGATTGTACGGCAGCTCTGGTACTGGAAGCGGGTATGGTCAAGCTTCTGGACCCGGTGGCGCATATGCCACTGGCTTAGGAGGGTCCCAAAGTACAACTGCTTTATCTACACACAAAACATACCCTATTAACGGAAATGTGTCTTTTCGCAGGCGGTCCATACGGAAGTTCCAACATCGGCACTGGTACTGCTTTTGGGTTTTAATTCCCGTAATGCCTGATGGAAGCGATTCACAGCCTTGGACGTTACTTTGCAAAAGTTTCTGTTTTCTTTTGTTACTTTTTGACGTTAATACATTAATGCTAAATTAATACTGGCTTTTCTTGCGAAATTACTTCCTGAAATGATCGCGAAATAGGTGCACACATCTTTATGTCAACAATACGAGAATTTGTCTATCAGTCCGTCAGCGCCCTGCAGGTATTAATTCTTCGATTTACAACGGCTTGCATACCGGTTTTGGATGAAACTAAGAGTAAAAAAGCCTAGATAGTATTCTTAACTTTGGCTGCGAATTCCTGTAGCCAATCAATTGTACTGTATATTCGGAGAGGTTCGAACAAATAATATTCCGGTATTACTCATGGATGTTTGCTTTTGCCCGTTTAAGGTCAATGAAACAGTAAACAATAAAACCGGTTCAGATTAGGATCCTCTACTTCGCTGAATTTTCATTATGTCTAATTAGATGACTATGCAACAGGTAACATTATTGGTCCGGCCAGGGACCAACCCGTTTTGTCTGTTGGCTCTCTTGGTACGCGGTAGTCCTGGTAGTGGTAGTAATATGTCGAAAGCCACGTAACAAACTTTCCACGTGTGCGATCAAGGACGATGCCGCGACTAATTATACGAGCAGAACAGCTCACTTATAGGTACACACAACCGTGTGTCAGTTATGAAACCCTGCGAAGCTATATAATACAGCTGACGTGACTGTTAGCCTTTCAGTTTAAAGATAAAGGTGTACTGTACCTTTTTCTAATCACAACTCAAATTAAAATACGGTTGAATTAGTCACCGAACAATAGTTTATAGGGTTGGTCTGCCTTCAGTGTTATTTAAAAACCACCGACTATTGTCTCAATATTGGAATTTTAAACAACCTTCCTAAAAATTATCTCTAGCGTAAGTCAAATCTGAGTCTATACGTAGCGCGTAGTGAATTTGTTGGGGTTAATATGTTAGAATTTCGTGTATCGCAGTCTTTTACGGTGGCTGACTCGTCGAGTTTGCCTTCCCTCATTATATATCGTAGAATCAGTGGTGCTCATGGGGGGATGTTGTGAGGAGTAAAACTGGACCCCCCCATCCAGTTTAGATGCATGTCCTTAAACAACAAAGGCATTAAAAACTACCATCATGGAGGCGTAAAATTATGCTCATGTATAATGAAATCATCCTTTTGGATAAACAAAGCGGCATTTGCGTTGAAATGTAACTCTTTTACGAATATAACATATTTAGATTGGTATGTAGGGGTTGTAACCGTAACACATTTATATGAAAGCCTGTATACGAGAAAAGATAAATTATAAGGCGTTCATAATGTGAACGTAATTATTTATTTTAGCGTTTTTAACAAGAATGCCCCTGAGACCTGTACAGCAATAAAAACTAACGTGGGTCATTGCATTATATAATCTTCTTTTATTCTTCATAACACACACGGATGTAACTGGAGAGTGAATACTGAAAGTTGCGATTTTCAAACGCCAAAGTAGCTAAACAAGCTCACAAGTTCACTTGGTTTCACGATACGATAGGAATCACGATGAGTTACGATGGGAACCCCAACCCCAAGGTGAACCAAAACAAAATTTCCATAAGCGTAGCCATAAGTCTACCAGGTATATGCCAGCATCCACGCACATACTAGAACTGGTTTCTGGTAATCATGATCCTTCAAGTATAAAAAGGCTTAAGCTTTCGGAAACTCATCACATTTCATTTCCGTCCTTAAACGAAGAAACAGGCCCCCATTTTACCATGGCTGTGAATAAGTTGACGGTATGAATGGTTTTTATTTGATTTACGGTTTTAAAATTAATTTTCGTATTGCAGGTTGTATGTTTCCTGGCTTTGGCTACTGTTTGCCTGGCCATGCCCCAACGTTTCCCCCAACGTTTCCCCCAACGTTTCCCCCAACGTTACGGAGGCTTAGGAAACCAAGGTTACAGACCGTCTACTGCATCAGGAAGCGGATTTGGTTTGGCGAATACGGGTAATAATTACGCATCTGGAATGGGCACTGGTACTGGAACTGGCAATTTGGCTTCTTTCGGCGCCGGAATCGGTTTCGGTTCAAGTAAGAACTCACATAAAATCTACTGATACAATTTTAGCACATTTTTGGAAACCATAGATTTTAACATCCCAGGCGGTCCATCACAGTCACAGAGCTTTGGCCAAGGTTTCGGGGGTGGTTACTAACATGTGTTTTGCTGCAATCCTAAACAATAAATCCTGAAATTTTAGACAAGCGAAATTTATTTCAGTTTTTTTATTCTTAACTGGTCCTGTATAAGAATAAATCCTTCTATTTCAGGTCATGTTATACTGCATACCTTAGTGATAACTCTGGCTGCAGTAAATAAAAAAGGGTAGCTCCGCGGCGCTTCTTCAGCAGCAGTGCGTTCAATAACAGTTTATAGGAAAAGGCCTACGCAATTAAAAATGTAACGAGAATACTTGCTGAGTGGTTTTTTGTTAAGGTGTGCAAGTTCCGAAGTCTGTGGTCCTAAGAATTCCACAGTAAGTCGAATATGCTAGCACAAAATAAGCACAAACAGGACTTTGTTGGATGTTGCTTGTACACGAGCTCCTAGTCAACTGATGTATTTCGGTCTCCCCCTCGAGTTCCACAGCTACGATACATCTACGATACTACAACTCTTCCCCTTTTTCACCAAAAAACAAAAATACAGGGGGGTATCAACAAAACACAAAAATCTAAGTATCATTAAACCACCATCAGCCAGAATTCTTCCACCGCCGCTCTCCGCTTCGTTCGTCTTCTCACTCAACATCCTCCCGGAAGTAAAACAAAGAACATAGACTATTTTAATATAATCAGTCATCACTGGTACTGTGCCTCCTTTTTTTTGGTTTCTAGCGCTGCGCCTCATTACAAACTCTGCCTTATCAATCCTTCAACTGTGCCCAAACCGAACATGACACCATCTTCAAGTAAACCACAGACGGGCTGACAAACCCAATTGCATTTGTCTCCTGAATGATCAGAACGATTATGCACAGTGGCGTAACGAGACTAAATGGCGCCCGGTGCAAATTAAAAAAAGGCGCACCCCCCCCCCCCTCTTAAAAAACGAGACATCGGAACGCAAGGATCGTATTGAGTACTGTACAGTACGTTTAAAAAAAACAGTGCTGCGAAGTGCGAATAGCCGTCCGTAGTGCTGTTCCCAGACGCACAGTTCCCGGCCATTCGGCCGTTGCGCTTTGCTGGGGTCGTTTTTTTAAAACGTACTGTACAACCAGCGTAGTACAATAGAAAGTTACGTATGCAGTAACTTCATGGTAATTTCACGCATTCATCCAAGTCCATTTTTCAGCACATACAATTTTTGTACAAATCCTTTTTTTCTACTCCTTTTTATCGTGTGCCATGAAAATGGCGCCTCCCTCAAGTTGGCGCCCAGGGCACGTGCCCTGGCTGCTCTCCCCCTCGTTACGCCACTGATTATGCATGCTCTCTTTCTTAAAGGAGACGCATGATTTAATATATGAGTGTGTAGTGTATTTGAATGATTGCTATAACTCCAATTAAAATACAAAGACGGCAATGATCAAAGCTCACGCCGAGATATAATATTTAAAAAAATGTTTAGGAGACAACCTATAGAACTATGGAGTTGGGCTACTAACACAACTCAATGAATACAGATCTGTATAGTACACAATCTCAGTACACACAAACCTCGACTTTCCTAGCGACATCACCATGCAATCTAGTTTTTGAACTGTTCCCTTGATCCCAACCAATTCCCTTTGAATTTGAAAAGACGAAAAGCAGGTAAGATCCACTAGGAGGAATAACCTCTGTGAGCCCTTTCTATAACGTTAACCAATCCCAGTTGTACGCACTGTGGCGTCACATAAATCCAGATAAACGAGCACAACATGCGAAGTCTACCAAACCGCAAGTAAACCTTTGTCAAGACATAAGAAAACACACCAGAAACTAAGGCAGCGTGAGCGTGTCAACCCTAGACTTTTCTCAGTTAGTATACCGGAAACGAAATTGCAGCAACTGCGACAGAGAATCTTGCCTGATTAAAAACGGCATATTACAACATTTTGTTTAGTCTTAATATGACACTTATTTAGCACGACGGCAATAAATGACGTATTTTTATATACACAGTACATCCTTTGAACGGTAACCTATTCCTAGTAGGGCAAGACTAATCGGCTGGAGAAATCTAAAAATTGTCCTAGAAAAGCAACTGCACCAACCTGAAATGCACTGAAGTAGAAAGGAAGCTTCTGGATGAAGTTTTGTATTCACCACACCCTTTACAGCTCTGAATTATACAGCAAGAGTATTCATATTTATATGGGAAAAATAAGAAAGAAATTACGCCAGCTACTTGGTTCTGTCCTGTAGCACATCTCGCAGTATTGTTGGTGCATTCCTACTCGGAATCAGCTCCATTTCCAAGCTCGGCGCCATAGGATGCACCGAGGAATGTCCTGTATTGCTTTGTTGAACCTTCCAAAAAAGTACCATCAATAAAAGATTCGAGTTAACGCATTGCCAACGTACTTCTTTTTGTAGCGTACTCGAAGCCATTTGCTCAGCCGGTAACTTGGGAGTAACCTGGGGTTGAGACTCGGCTTGCAAAAATCGGATAAATGCCTCCGACAAAGACTACACAAAAATAGTCGATTAACGAAAAACAGTAGAACAAAAAAAAGTAAGTACCTTTTCCAGATTTTCAGCCGAACTGTCTGTGGACTGCGACGGTTGACGAATTCTATTAGCAGCTCCACGCAATAGTGCCGCTCCCCAACCAAGGGTAGTCGCAGTGCTCGCATCAGCTCCTGTTTTGGCCCGCTCTTCACCACTGAAGTCTAACACGGTGGCAATGATGCGCAAAACTTCGGTTCGCTTGGCCGGTGGTGCCATAAAATAGCCCACCACCAAATTTTTTACCAAGAAACGATCCACTTTACCACCTTGATTAGCGCTAAGATCATCCTTTTCTTTGCGCATCCGTTCCAGCTCCGATTCTTTCTGCTTAACTGTCGTAAGAAAAAAATCAAAAAAGAAGGTTTTTATTCTCTTTCCAACCAAAATGGCGACCATGACTCGAGCTCCTGAAAAACACTGAAGGTTTCAAAATAAGGACTATCAAGGGGAATTGGGCGTACCACGAGGAGAGTGTTACAGAAGTACTGGTATCGATAAGTCCAACCAGTACCTGATGTAATACTCACACCAAGGCAGCCATGCACATACAACATTCAGCAATCATTACTTAAAAATTATACGACTAGTTCTAGCCAAACAGACACCATGCTTCAGCTTGTCCGAGCTTATTAAAAGGCAATACAAGTTTAAGAGACATTCTAAAAGTACTGTCAAAGTGCCTAGCTTAGATTGTGCGCTTAGTTAATGAACCAGCCTCAGAAAAGGTTTACAGAAACAATTAGTAAATAGGTCAGGTCGAAAAGAAGGTTAGCGTAGCATTTTGGTAGCATCCATCACATCTCACGTGACACTCCGAGAGACCGACACTCTCTCAGAGTTACCGCATGAGATTAAACGGACAGCAACCGGGGTTATTGGCTTACAGCCCACAGCGTATTACTTTACGTACGGAACGCAAACGGTAATTCACATTTCTACGTCGAACCGTGCACGCCCGCATGTTCAAAGCACCAGAAAAAACGCGATACATTCCCCAACGCCAAGAACACAAGCAGAAGCAAAAAGTCACTTTTAAATGTACTGATAACCCCAACTGTTAACCAAACTTTTAAACAGCGAAAGCAAATGAAAGGTATCAGTCAAAGTGCCTACATGATTGCAAAGCGAAGTCATGCGAAACCAAAGTGCGTAACTTACAAATAAGTACATTCAGTACAGCAAGGCGTGAACTAAAAAGGTACAAGACCAAACTAAATATAACGATAATGGTTTAAAAAAAAATAAAACATAATGCGGTGCTAGGCGCCTGGAACTGTTGCATATCAACGGGTAGTCTGGGATGGGAACAGCCCAGAATTACCTGCTGATATTTAAAAGTTACAGTCAAACCGAAAAATAGACGTGCAAAACATCCATTATAGGCAAAACCCAAGTGGGGAGAGAAACAAAAAACGCGCCAAATGAAAAAGTCTGTATTATAGTTACCTTCATCCCTCAAAGCTGATAACTGAGCAGACTTGGCATCAAACTGCTGTGTTAAGCGCGCAGCAGCTTCTAAGCCTACTTGGGCTTCCGAAAACTTGTCATGTAAGGCTTGGACTTCCTGTTTTAACTGATCTTCACGTTTTTCAACTATAAACACCTTGCGTTTCCACTCAAGCGCAGCTGCATCCAGGTCTCGTTCCTTTTCTGTAGAAAGCCCAAAATAAATTACGAATTGGTCTTTCCAAAACAATGGCCCTTTTCGCTTTGCTTTTACTTTAAATACCTTTTTGAAACTGTTCAAGCACCAACTGTAGGTTGGCAAGGCTCTGTACATGTTGACGAGTTTCTTCCTGTGCTTTTCTCCGGAACGCTTCTTCCTCGCTAATTTTCAGCTTGAGCTGATGAACTTGCTCTTGGAGAACGTCAGCTTGTAGAACAGCGCGTTGACTGGCACCGCTAAGTGCTGTCTGTCGTTTCCTAAGCTGATCTTCAGCCTTGTCCAACTTCTGCTTTAATTCGGCCGTGCGTTGCTCAGTCTTCAATGCTTCGTGGGTGTAACTTTCCTCTACCGATACCAAATGCTCCGTAAGGCGCGTCACTTCCGTTTCTAACCGCTGCACCTTGCTGAAATTGGCCTCCAACTATAGGAAGAAGAACTTAAGTTTAAATCCGGGTGACATTCTTGACACCACTACCTCAATTTTCACCGTCTGAAGCTGATGACGTGCTTCCTCCAGCTCTTGCTCTGCTTTGGACCTTTCGCCTTCCAGCATAACGCTATGCTGCTGTAATGCGTCACATTTATCCTGGGCTTTAGTGAGCTGCTCTTGCAGTGCCATAACTTAAAAAAAAAAAATCCCATAAGCCTGCTATTCGCTTAAGTCTTAATAAAAAAAACATACCTGTATCCCCGTCAGTTTGCTTTTCTTGCATAAGAGCTATCAAACGTTGCACTTCGGCATGATAAGCCAAAGATTCCTGGTGCTTTTGTTGCACCGCGGTGACTAACTGTTCTCTATCGCTCTGGAATACTTGTAAGGAGGCTAGAAGGTGATCTTTTTCTTGACGCAAACGGACAAGTTCTTCTGTGGAGGCACTTAAATGCGTTCTTACGTCTTCGACTTCAGTACGTTCTTGGTCAAGCTTAGCTTCTACTTGTAGATAACGTTCAAGGAGCGAATCTCTTTCTTTCAGAGCACTTTCCAAAACTTGTTGCATTTCGATTCGACTGGTGTGCAGTTTTTCTCGCAATTCGCTCACTTCATTTTCCAATTGCTCTGTTACCTTTGCATCAGGTGTGGTCTGAATGAGTGTTTCGACCTCTGATTTCAATTCGGAACATACACGCAGACCCTGGATCAACTCTTCCTGCAATTTTTCCTTCTCAGCTGTTAACGTGGTTTGGGCTGTGTTAGCAATTTCGATTTGTTTCACCAGCTCAGCATATTGATTCTGCAAGGTAGTAATACATTCTTCCAACTCTTGCTTGGTTGCTTGGAGCTTCGAATACTCCCGAACCATTTCGGAATTCTCCTTCCCCAGAGTTTCGCTCCTCTTCGATTCCTCCGCCACCAAAAGACTAAGGTTTTGTATACTTTCTTCTTGCCTCTTACAAACAGCTTCACAAGCTTGCCATTTGGACCGGCACTCAGTCAACTCAGCTTCCAAGTCCTGCAACGCTCGAGTTTCCGACAACTTTTGTACTTCGAGTGCTAACTCGGACGAATGTTTTGATTTCTTGGCCAACTCTTCGCGAAGGCTGTGGTATTCCACTTGCATGGTTGCGTAAGACAAATTGCTGGACTCGATCTGTTGAATAAGCTCTGCGTGTCGATTTTGCCAGCTCGTTAGTTGCTCTTCTACATGAAGCTTGCTAGATTGAAGCGTTTCTAGTTGCTGGATCAGTTTTGCGTGCGCCTTCTCTACATTTCTGGTACGACTTTCCTCATCGGCGGACTGAGACCCGGAAGTCAATAACCGCAGCTCCAGTTCATGAATGACGCAATCTTTTTCAGCCAGTTGGTGCATCAAATCTTCCTGGGATTTGTTCTTGTTCGATAATGCAGCAATAGAACAGGCCAATTTCAGCGATGTCTCTTCTACCGTTTGCAACTTGGTTTCAACTCCATCCAATACGACTTTAGCCTGGTTCAACTCATCTCGTAAGGTCTCCACAGCTTCTTGTTTGCGTTTAATTTCTCTTTCTCTGTCCCAAAGCTGTTCTTCCAAGCTTTCAATTTTATTTTCTAGCTGCGATATCAAATCTGCTTTATCACCTTCATCCTCTTGTGAAATGGGCGGTGCCGGAAGATCGTTCAGAGTTCGCAACAATAGCTGTTGTGGCGTAGCTGGAACTGTGACGTCATCGACCTCTTCCAGCTCTTCGTAGATCGGCTCCAATTCGGAAGTCGTCTGCGTTGAGACTAGATTTCGCGCTGTAAACTCATTTAACATTTTTTGCAGTTTTTCTTTAGTTTCAGAGCATTCATTTTCAACTTCGGCTTTATCGCTGAGACATTCATCGAGCTGGACCTGTAATTTGGCTTCACGTTGTTTCAAATCTCGGTAAGTCTTCAAAATAGACCGAAACCAATGTAAGATACTCTCTGTGTTGGCAAAATCAAAAAGCGACTCTGACCCTTCCACGCTACTCAACAACTGCCAAACTGAATGCCTCTCGTCGTTCCGTTGTTGCAATTCGTTTTGCTTCGCTCGACTTAGCTCATCCAAGCTTTTGCTTAGTTCTTCAATCTGCTTTTCGGCTTGTTCAAGTTTAGTTGAACTGGCCTCCAACGATTGGACAAGAACCATCTTTTCGGCTGTCCAAGCGGCTTGTTCTTTGGCCAAGGCTTCGTCAAAGGTTCGCTGAGTTTTCGCCAACTCTTGGCTGGCCGTAACCCTTGATTGGCTTAGCAAACGATCCATGTCATCCTCCAATCCCTGATTTTCTTCCAACGCATGTTTCAATTTGTCTTGCAGCTCGCTATTGGGGTCCGACTTGGACAGCAACACTGACAGTTGTGATTGCAGCTCATGGACTTGTTGCTGCAGAAGGGTTCGGCTCCTCAAAGCTTCTTCTATGGCTAGTTGATGCTGTTGATCTAACTCGTCCAAGCTGGTCATCAAGTTATCACGCTCGGTCGTCGCAGTTTGCAACAAATCCTGAATCTTTTCAAGCTCTTCCTGTAAGTCGGCCATCTAGATGAGAAATATCCGTTACAAAACTTAAAAAAAAAGCTAAAACAGCCCCTTTCGTTTGCTATAAAGCTTAAAGACTTGCCTAACTAAGTGATAAGGGCAAATACCGCCCACAATTGAAGCTTATCTCCCGCCAAATATACTATAAAATCTTTCCAATCTCCCCCTGTTTGGCGCCCGCAGCTAATAACTTCCAATCTTATCAGCACAGACGTGTTTCCTTACTGATAAATGTAACCCGAACAGGGTTGAGGCTTTGCATATGGTTCTATTGAAAGTTATCCTCTACTAGAGCATACCACAAGGTTGTAGCCAATTTGGCACCGACGAAGGCAACGGTTACAAAAAGCCTACACTATCCATATGGTTCTCTTGTGACTTTTAAAGGTAGGCCGACGGCCTCTATGAAGCCAATTTTATGATACTGATAAGGTAAAAGTGAAGTTTAGGTACACAGGAGCTCTCCCCATCTGGGCAAAACTGCTTCGAAGCGGAGAACTTTATCGCACAAGAGCTTTTCTAGTTCCAGGTCGAAAATTCTAGTACTATCTAAATCTATTCCAGTGGGTCGTTCCCTTAACGTGACTTCTAATGCCCTCGCCGGATTAGCTTTATCAATGGCATGACAACCTCTCATTACAGAGTCAGACAGTCCATTAACCGATCATTTGTGTTCGGAGCTGTTCTTTTTACCTGATGCTTATGGTGGACCTTCGTTAGCGAAGAAGCCGTGTTCTCGGCAACGGCAGCGGAAACCGGAACAGATACCGAAGCCGCAAGAGTCTGCTCCTTTTCCGTTAGCAGTAAAGGTCCTGGAAACAAAAGGACATATCAGTAAATCTTGCTTTGTGTTATTCTTTTCTTTTTCTCAGGAGGGGGGAGGGGGAACATGGGGCGTAGAAGGTAAAGTAAAGCTAACAACTTACCCCATTGTGGCGGCAAATGCAGGTCTACTTCCGCCAAAAGGTAACGACATTTCCTCCATACTCGGTCGCGGATTTGTATCTGCAATACATAATTACGAATATGTAATGAATTGGTTTCCAACCATAATAAGAAAACTGCCTCTCCCTTCCCTTTCCTCACCGGACCCTACGGATAGTTCACATGCATGCCACACTCGTTAACGCACTCACGTTCAGATGAACTGTGTATTAAAAAATTTAAAGGTGCGCGCATATATTATTCGTTTTGCTTGAAAATAGACTGAACTAATACAAATACAAACGATCGTTCCACAACCTAAACGAAAGGTTTAAGGCTATAAAGATCATTTTCACAGAAAAAAATATAAAAATGCCAGTTTTTCAAGCATTCAAACAAAAACTTGCGAACTCAAGCGCCCTGCATTACTTTTCTTTTTTGTGGTGCAGTAGTACATTTACCGAACCACTGTAACAACATAAATATAATTGGAAAATTACTTTGGCTTATATCAACAGAGTAATGGAGCGCCACATACGTGGAGAGGGGAGCTGAGCTGGGAAGCTAAGAAGGGAGGGAGAATAACACCTATAATCAAAAGAACCACCTGTGGCAGGTGGGCTTACGCACACATGTGTACGATATGTTACAGGGCGGTTAAAAACTTATAGTTTTATTCCGCAGAACCAGACAGTCCATTGGAGCTTCTTTCTGCCGTGAGTCAGAAACACGTAAACATATGCGATTGTTTCATATGAAAGCCAACAAGGGGATTGTCGATAATGGCAAGTAATCAAACGCAATTAGCAAGGCAAGTTATGCTGGTGCACTGCACGGAGTTTTTTTTTATGAACGTTACTTTGAAAATAAGCTCGCCAGTTAGGGATTTCTGAAGTAAACCAACTGACTCCAAAACCAGTAAATCTACAGACGAGTGTTCTTTACCTGAGAATCAGATGGTACAGCTAAGTCGTCTTCGTCTTCGTGGATTTCGGAACTCGCAGCCGCCTTCAAAAAAATGTAATGCGATAGAGAAAACACAGAACATCATGTCCGGGATATCAACGAGATAAAAATGTACACGCGTTAACTCTAATGTTATGAAGGCTAAAACTTTACAAAACTTGGAAAAGAACCAGAAAATGGCTCGGCAGCAGCCGAATGCGGTGAGGTGCAACACCCCACAAGTCTAGCGAACAAGTGCGCGAGATTTGTCCGGTTTCGAAGCTCTGTCGTGCCTGTTTTCTTATACAGCTCATTAGGGCTGATGAAGGTGCTGACAACTTGACGTGGATTTCGCCTAATGAGCAAGTTTTCGGAAGTTACATATAGAGTGGTCTAGCAAGGGCACTCGAAACGTGCTAGACCTCGACACCATGGCTTACCAGAGGTTAACTGGCTAGTTTTACTGAAGTGCTGCTTTACGATTTTATCCCAACTACTAAATGAGAGAGCCTCGGTGCAAGCATGATCCCCAACCCACACCCACCCAACGAAGTACCCTATGAGGCTTAGCAACCATTCAAAACTGACGTATTTCTTATTCGGCCTTGCGAGGGAAGTTTCGGAAGAGATGACAGTGGTCACTTCGCTTAAGTCAGTTGGCCATACATTTGAGGGACTCATGAAATCAACACGAGCGTGGAACATCCATAAGCACGTTCAAGCTCAAACTTTTTGAAAGTGCTGTACTATGGAGTGGCGCGTTACTCTTCTCGGGCGGTGTCTATTGTTTGTCAAACCCCTCTTACTTTGGCGAAGAAAGGCAAAGAGGAAACAACAATGAAGGGGAATCTTTTATGATGAGGCATAAGGCAGAGCGCTTACACAGGTAGTACTGTGCAATATACACACACAGACACACACACAGAGGGCCACGGCCAAGACCCGGACAGGAAAGCCAACGAGCATATAGAGACACTGCACTATGTACTCTATTGTGACAAAGGAGACGGAGAGTTACAAGGACATGTCGTACCCTAACAAAAATTTACCGAGGAGAACAACAATTTTCTGGCCAACGCGTTATGAATAAAGAAGACCAAGTTTCCCAATTAGCAGAGAAACAGCACTCTCATCAATAATCCTGACCAGGCCTGGACAGCAGCACGGCATAGCAAGAAGCGAGAAGAAGGCAGCACATGGACAATTTTTAAACATGCTAACTAATTGCATGTACGATACAGTTACAACGTGCATGCCTATACTTTCTTTTATTCCTGTCCCCTATATATGGCGTGGCTCAGAAAAAAATAAAAACTACGCCAACCTGAGAAAGTTATGCATTTCCTTACTTCTACACCTTCCACATTTCAACTCCAACCAAAGGCTTATTAGCGTCTTCCTTTGAAAATAAGAAAAGCGCGTTTTAAAGTACTGAACACGCGTCTTCAAAGACTTTCCTACGGTTTGGGAGCAAAACATCTCCTATCGATTGTTATGCCTGTTACCTATAATGTGATCGTGCGTGAGCATTGAAAGTGAGGTATATCTTAACAAGGCGGACCTAAAAATCCTTGGGTGCTGCTGAAGCAATACCTTCCTCCCTTCGCCCCCGGAAGTCGCCAAGACACGCCAGCTACGTGGTGAGGCATACTAATGACATTCACTTCCAACGCAAATTTTTCACTAGCTTCGTATTAGAAATTATAAACTCTGTTATAATAAGGGGCAAATTATCCCGTATTTCGAAGCCAGGAATCCATACCCTAATCCGTTTCCCTCTCCTTCCCTGTAGACACAACAAGAACAAACGACAGTCCAAGTTAAGCAATACAGTCTACCAATTTAAGTCTTTTGTCCTTTTTTACTCGTCAAAGCGAGGTTTTTCTAAACGTTTTCGTACTGCACAGCAATTCAGTGCACAAAGCGGAGGGATACGTGCCAACCGTTAATATTACTTCACACAGCCACAAACTGGGCCTGCTGAAGCAACAGGAAAACCTAAACCACGATTTCCTTTGAACTAGTACGATTAAAACTGAAACGCCTTAACCTGCAAAACTGATAAGGTAAAAGCTCTTTAGCAAGCCCTCCCCTTAGCCCTTACCGGATCGGTTCAATTTATGTACGGAAAATAAACTGATAAGCTGGCTTACGGGGAGGGAATCCGTACATTCAAATCATTTTCAAAAGCGCTGAGAAGGGACAAATGTTACAAAGCAAACTTTTCAAGTGTTAAACAACTTACCTCTGGACTCAAGCAACGACGCGATTGACATGTTGGCTTTGCAATGGACAAGTCTGGGAGGTCTAAGAGAACACGCCCGCTACTCACAACGTTTCGAGTGGAACTGACAGTATTACTCTCGCTAGGGTCTCCACCACAGTTCGCTCTTTCCTTTGCCCACACACTCCTATATGCAAGTCCCACAGGTGTGCTGCATACGCATGGTGAGGTGTGCTGGAGCAAGGTGGGGCAATAGGACCCTCTGCCCCGTCACCTGTCCTCATTATCCAACCCCCCACACCCTGTCCCTCATTTTCTCCCTTCCGAGACTCCACATAGCACACACACACACACACATATACACACCCTCAGCTGCATATATGAAGCTGATAAGGCGAAACAGAGCCAGCTTTTAATGACACATGGCTAAGGAAACGTCCTATAGTGGAAACCGAAAAACTTTCGACGTGGATATCATAACTAATCAAGGAACAGCAACATACGCACCGTGACTAACCAAACAACTTCTTCTGTTCATACTAACACAAGATTAGGATCAGTACTTCGCTATACCGTCCAAAGCGCTAAAGAATACTTCATGAGATACCGAAACTCGGAAGAAAAAAAAAAGAAATCCATATGTATAACCAGACATGGTCTAAACCAAACAAGAAGACTTGACAGAGGGAAAGGTAAAGGTCGAGCTTTCCACGCAGAATTTTTCTAATTAAGATGCGATGTCAGGCAGATAAAGTTAATTACCCCTCAAGGTAAGAACCTTGTATCTGCTTTTCGACATTCTGAACCAGACTGAACCTGAACCAGGTCACAACCACCCCATAAGCCATAGATGCGGTTTTCGGCAAACAAAAACTCAAGGGGGAGGAGACCATGCAGCTATCAAAGAAATCTCAACAGACTTAAAAGTTACTGCTGCAACTTAAGTTGACATTCAAAAGTCAGGTTTCCTATCTAAGCGACTTCCTTCCATGACCGAAGCAGTTATGTATTATGGGTAGCTTTTGTGGGGAGATAATGAAGGAAAGAGCTGATACCAGAAAGCCGCAGCCATCTGCTTTCTGTTTCCAACCAACCCGCATTATAAGATAAAAGCTTGTCAAACTAAAAATTCAAAAATTAATTTTGGAAATAATTTTTCTTTTAGACATAAGTGAAGAGTTTCATAAAATCTGGCGTGGAAGACTGACTTTTGGGTGGCGTTGTCTTTAACAGTTTACCACCGGAAACGGATATGTCACGCTCGTTGAGGGGAAAAGGGAAAACCTCTTTTCGTCTGTATAGGCGAGGAGGTGTACCGTATTACTATTTACTGTTTGCCATATGAAACGAAATGCTATAATTTCAGTACGGTGTAAAAGGGCTCGACAGGAAAATGGCAAGCGTTTTGACACCATTTGACCCTTCATTTCGACTTCGAACGTATGCTATCATTTGATGAATTGGACGGGGGGAAAGGCAGCAGGTGGACGACCTACTTCATTTGCATAAGACGGGAAATCGACGCCCGGGACGCTGTAGGTGCGGGACCCGCAACTTGTTTGAATTATATGCTGAAAACAAACGAGCCTACACAACAGCCTCCGGTTCCATCTTATTAACATATATAAGACCAGGATCAGCAATTTTGCGAGCTACACCCCTCCTCACCCTAATTTTTCTCCAACTACAATTACGAATTTAAAGCATTATACCAACGCCTGCTTTCCCGGACTAGGAACGCACGGCCAAGGGAGGAATAGATTGGAATGAGGATGTGGTGACACGTCTCACCCATTTTCCCGGTTACAAAAAAGTGGACCGTTTTCCATAATTTCAGCTTGCACAGAACTCACTAACATTTAAAATGTAGTTATCTCAATTTAACACGTTCGCTATGTAGCTCGAAAACCACGGAAACCTATACATGAAATTCTTCGAAACAGTGTTTTATCTTTACTTTGAGTCTAAATGGTACAAAATTCCAAATGTCATCTTATCACTTACCAATGGGATGTTGACAAAGTCTCCTTCATTTTCTTGGCTCGACTCTTCGTTATTGGACGAAGTACCGGAAGGAAACTCATACTCTTTGCCCGAACATGAACTGGGTTGACCAGAAGGAATCTTGATTAGCGAAATCTGGGACTCAGCTGATAACGCTCGCTGTTCCCATTGACAAGCCTATATACATGTCATAATTACACGTAAAGTTTTAGGTAATCTAATGATTAATACACCCCACCAAATGTTCTTGCTGCACCAAACGCTGCTTTAACTCCTCAATCTTCTTCTTGGAAAGGGCTGCTTCTTCTTCATCTGCAAAAAAAAGGAATCTCTGCTAATATTACCAGGTATAGAACTTTTGATTTCCTTACCTTCTGATGGTGAAACAACTTCGCTTAATACTTCCTTGGTTAGGTTTGATATATTTGAAACCCCTGAAGAGATCTGACCCTTGATAGACGACAAGGAGAGACTTCCGCCAAGCCAGGACATACTGACGATTGGTATCTAGGCCTGTTCATTAAAGCATAAGTATAATGACACAGTTTTTGCTTATCCTTATGCAATTCTTACGTGCCCTACTGTTCACCAAATTTTGCCACAATTCAAGGATATACGTGATTTTAAAATTACACTAAGTCCTCATTCCTGATTTTTTTCTTGAAAGAAGCAACATAAATTTAACTTTAATATATTTTTAAACTCAATATAAAAATAAATACTATTTGGAAAACGCCCTTTTAAAGCAATGTCTTTACAACCAAGCAAAACAAAACACTGCCACGCGGGTCTTTTGCTGCGTCTGCAGCAGCATTGCCAGGTAATGTCTACTTAAAAACAAATTCACTTAAAACAATAACATTTATAACAATCTAGTTTAATTTTTTATATAAATATAAAATTAACATGAAAAAACTTCTTATGTAAGAAAATAAACCAATCATTCTAACGATTTTTCGTGCTGCATTGCTGTTTGTGTCTGGTTTCCTCTCCGGCCATTGATCACAACCTTTTCTTGCCTATTTCTAGGTAATACTTTAAAAGACCTAACTTTAGTTTCTATATTATAGCCTCTAGACCATACTCCTAAAAATGTCTGCCGCTAACGCTGGTCGCATGATGAAATATCCTTACACACTGACCGCCAAGATTGCCCAATTTCCATGGAAGTTCCACCTAAACAACCATTGGCAGTTAAAATACTATTTAATCGGAGTTGGCTTGAGCTTGCCTATTTTTGCCTACTTTAACAAGCTGGGTAATAAATCGTACAATTATAATTTCATTATTTGGTACTATGTAGTGTCTTTTTTGTAGCCAATTCACCAGGTAATGTGAAAAAGTGGCAAGAATCTAAGGCCAAGGAAGCAGCAGAACACCATTAGAAACTTCAACTTAAATTCTCCGTCTCTGTAAAAGTTTACCAACAGCTACAGTTTAGTTGGAATGTAATAAAAAAAGAATACATCAAAATTGACAAAAATATATAAGACTTCCATTAGTGTACGAAATCACACAAAGACTTGTTGGCTTGCCAGTGTATCGGCAAAGGGAGCGACAACACCGCTGGTAGCGAAATAGAATATCAAACCAAAGGTTACAGAAATGGGTAGCGCAGGAAGGGCCTTGCGGAAGATGGCAAGCAGCAAGAGTGTCAAACACAAACCCTAAGAAACACAGCAATTAGCAGAAATAAGTAGAAATTATTGTTGCTAGACTTACGATAAGAATGGCTACGAAGCAGGCTAATGTAGTATTCCAGTCCCCATAAGAGGAAGCCTTGCCCACTAATACACTGTAAAATATAAAATCTCCCAAACCAAGCTTCACACCACCTTAAGAAAAGAAATTCTGATTATTATGCACAGATAAATGTAATATTCTTACGTTCTTCCTCCTCTAATTCATCCTGGAAACTAGGCCGTTGTTGAACCTGTCGCCGTACTGAACCATTTTCGGTAGCAGCCGCTGCAGCTATTTGTCCTCTCCGTTGTGCTACTCTTTCGACTACTCTATCTTCCCATCCCGACTCAAATCCGCCTTCGTCAGGACTTGGCGGGCTTCCATCGGACAGTCTAGGTGGACGTACTGGTTCCGGGGATGGTTCGATAGGTCTTTCACGATCCGCCATAATAACGCTGTACATAACCGTTGCTAGCAATGAAGAGTATGATTTAGCACGAATTCAAAATTAGCAGTAACGACCGTTTACAGGAATATATAAGGGCAGGAAAGATTTGTTCGTTACGAGACTGGGCAGTTTCCACCAGGACCTAACAGTAGAGACACGTTAGCAAATCTCGTGCATGCTCTTTAAAATCACTAACGTACACGCAAGGGACCTTTGGGGCAGAGTACAGCCACGAGATCTAAAAGATTGACAATTAAGATTAATTGGTTGAACTTTATTGGATATAGATGCTTCACCCCAGACGGATATGACGCCAAGAACTACCCAGGTTGTCCACTCCGGTAAGTACTTGATAAAGACGAGGGCCATCAGGGAAGCAACGAATATAAGGTAGGCCTGTTGGAGTCGCAAAGGTCCTTTCCAGTGAATGCAAATCATGCCAACCACTCCAAAATTCCACATGATAAAAGCGAGCGAGAAGTAGTCCATTGGTAAGTTATAAGTTCTGAGTACCTCTCTAGAAAATACGAAAGTTATTACGAATTCGAAACAGGTTTTCAACCATACCCGAGGTATAAGTACGCAAAAATAAATAGAAGCATTAACGACGACAATATAAGCCACCCGTGGATGACTTTGTAGCATTTATATTTATAGAGTAGAATGAGAAGGACAGTCATAATGACGATAACTGTTAGAAGAATAGCAGAATTGGCAAAAGCCTGCCAGACTTTCGTTCCAGTGTCAGTTGTATCTTCATGGAAAGGGGTATAAACTCTAAAAAAACCGAACATTAGATTTTATAGATCGTAAGTCACAGTCAGAACTCTTACAAATAAATGCCTTTCTCCGTATAATAGCTGACTGAGCTAATGGTAGCTACTACTACCATCATACACAACGATACAGGTACAAAGAGCTTGATGACATGGGCTGCTCCATACTTTAGCTCTTCTTCTTCGTTTTCTTCCCATTCTTCTGCGTCGGCCGGGATTTCATCTTCTGCTTCAGCCTGTCCATGATTAGTGTGAAATCTCCTTGGATGGACACTGGGTGGTGATGTTAAGCCCTGCTGGGACACAGCATCGGGAGCAGGAGTGCTTGGCATACTTAACGAATACAAAACTAATTGGCTGCGCTCATTGAAGACTTGCAGGCTAACTACAATCAAAACTCTTGTCACTTTTAGGTCGTGATAGATGGCGAAACGCGATTGGAAGACCGTGTGATGACCGAGAAAATATTACTGAAACCATTTGCGAATCGGAAAAAAAGTGAGAAAATACATTTTGTAAAAATATGAAAAATATGCTCGTTTTCATACAATTTCCCAAGCAATTTCCACACATAGTAGAAAAAAACACAAGCTGCATTTATTTAAATAATACCCACACCCAGGCCCGTATCCAGGGGGGATTAGGGGTTTTTACCCCCCCCCCCCCGATTTTTTTTTGCCGTAAAAAATCCTTGTAGATTTTTGTTAGCTTACTGGATACAAGACAACACATTGTCAAGTTGGCCAGGACTATAGATAGAAAGCTAAATTCCTTGAACAGGAGAATATCTCGACTTTTTCAAGGGGAAAAATGTAGCATCTCTGCCCTCCCTATGGAGAGGAGAGGGGCTAAATTTTTCCAGATGCTCCGGATAATTAGCTATCCGGTAGGACCGACTTGAGACTTGACCTTTCAAACTATGCGACCTCGGCGAGTTGATGCGCTCCAGGCTTGTGACAGTCGACTTTTTTTATACGTTTTCTGACTCCGAACATTTGCTGACCCCAACCACACAGTATGGTAACAGGGCTGTTAAGGTTTTCTAACGACCTTCTCGGTCCCCAGAGTAATATGCAGGTAAAAGGCCAGAAAATGAAAGGGTACATTCGCAAACCTCCCAGTGCAGTTCAAAAAAGGTCACGACGGTTTACAAAGCGCGTAATTTAAATCTATTGCTTTAAACTATGTGAGCTTAAAATAAAAGATGAATTAACTAGGTCAAAGCACAACACGTATGCACATTATAGACTATTTTACTAACCACAATTTGACACTAAATCTCGCTTTGCTAAAAACTCACTTATATTACACTTGTGTTACACTTATATTACACTGCTGGATTAAGTTAAATTTTTGAATGACTTAATGAAATTTTTTTACTGTACTTCGTTTTGAAAAAGACAAACTACAAAGTCGTGTTAAGAAAACAGTGAAAATTTGCTTTGAAACAGTGAAAAACTGCACGGTAGCGCAATAACAATTGATAGGAGTTGATGGGACGACGCTATTTATATGAAATTAAAAAACGCGGAAATAAAAAAATGAAATTAAAAAACTTGCAAGAAGTACTTGCATTTCTTTAGGGGTTAGCAAGCAATGTGAACTTGAAAGGGATTAGTGTAAGACTTATTACCAAAAAATAGCATAGGCATTTTTCNCAAGAAGTACTTGCATTTCTTTAGGGGTTAGCAAGCAATGTGAACTTGAAAGGGATTAGTGTAAGACTTATTACCAAAAAATAGCATAGGCATTTTTCCAAAAAAACTTTCAAATGCGCGCGTTGCCGGTAGGACCCTACGTCAGACCAAAATTCCCTAGAGTGCCCGAGAGAAAGGTCACTAGTCCCCCGTTTTGTGAATGTTTTGTTCTCTTCTCGAACCCTTTTTCTAGTAGATTAGGAATGCCTACATTGGGGTACATGGGCACAGTCTGGGAATCCATCCCCCATATAAGCTTTCGTACCCCCACATCCTCTTGGGACCGAGAGATTTGTCAGAAAACCTTAACATTGGAATGATACTCCTGTTACCATACTGTGTAAACTTCTATACTGTGAGTCTGGCTGTTGGAGTTTGACATGATGATCAAGTTCAGAAAGTTGACTGAATTCTTGGTTGTGTGCAACTTATAAACACAATCGGCCGACTGTGAGCTGCAAACATGTTCTGTTGGGGAAACTGCGTCGACGCGAGATAGTGGGGTTATCAAACGTTATCAGTGTGTGTGCGACAGTCGATAGCTTGATGAAAACGATGGCGCACCCCCCAAAAAGTTTTGTTACCACTTTGGGTAAATTTGATATTTACACTGTGGCTGCAGATGGTTATCAAAGTGTAGTAGCGTGTGATGGTTCAAGTCAACCATGCATTCAATTTATACACAGTGATGATCCGATTGTATTTCACAACAGTTTCAACGAAATTTGGGTTTGTGAGCAAGAAGGGGCTTTTCGATTTATTCCAGAACCTTCTCAACAAAGGATGCTGGTGAACTTGTTTGTTGGTGGCAAGCCCACATCAATCCAATCTACTAATGAAAGTCTGCTTGATGATGGACTGACCTGGTCAATGGGTACCTCTGATCATTTCTTGTGGAATGACAATATGCAATCCACATGGATTTCTAAAGAATTTGCTGTATTTGCTGTATTTGACAAAGAAAATACAGTTTGAATTGTTAAACTTACAAAAAGTGTCTTTAACTTAAATGTCTATTTTGCCAAAAAGTGTGTTTAACTTAAATGTCTATTTTGCCAAAAAGTGTGTTTAACTTTAATGCTGATCCCGAAAAAGTGTCTTTAACTTTAATGGTAATTAAGTTTTCTTTAAAGGGATTGCGGAGGCTGGTCTGAGAACTGGTCAGTTATGAGAAATGCGCAGACGCGAGAATCAAACGCTACAGCGCAGGCGCGAGATGCGCAGGTGCAAGAAGTGTTGGGGGCGGGGCTAGGGGAGAAATGGAGGCATCCCATTGGCGCAGCCGTAAAAGGGGCGGGGCTTGGGAGAAATGGTGGCTTCCTATTGGTGCGGCGGTATTGGAGGTGGCAGTAATGGTGGTACCTATACTACTGTCATGGACTCGCAATAATAAGGTATGACAAGAAAGGGTAATTCAAAATCAATTTCATCCGCAAGTTCACCTAAATTCACTTTAGACTTGTCAAGTAATATACCATCTTCAAAGCAAAGCTTTCGTTTTTTAGCAAATAACCGGTCATTCAATTAATGCCATTTTGTAGCGAAGCTAATCCCTCCTTCACTGGCAAAGACGACAAAACAAGAAAGTGCTTGGCAATCATGAATCAAAAAAACTATTTTTATCAATAGCTTGTATGCCTCCCTCCATTTAATTTAATTTAATTGAGTGACCTGTTCTTTTAATTGACTGGGGAGTTTAGTAGAGTAACTGTGTTGAAAACCCTGCGTAAGCGTATAGTAGTGGTCTGGAAATGACAGGATTGGTCGAAACGACGGATAAGCACTGTCATGGGTCAATTTGCGAAGTTCATAAGATGATCCATAGTTTCAGTAACGTACTTACCTTTCTGGGCAAAATCCAATAGCGTACGGGCTTTCAGCAATTCGAGCAACAAGCTCGATTACAAAAATTTTTGAAGCGTGCTCTTTTTTAAACTCTGTAGGATTCTTTGCTCTAATTTCTGTTTGAATGTGGCCGAAATTTCGTGTCTTGTGTAGTCTCTAGATATTATTTGGTTGGAGTTTTTTCCAATTTTTGCCGCCGTATCTGCTGCCTCGTTCCCAGCGATTCCTACATGGGCTGGAACCCATTGCAAGGTGATGTCACATTTGTTTATTTGTATTTTCTTTATTTTATTCTGAATTTCTTGCACTACCTCGAAGTATGCCCTCTTCCCATACGCTGCAATCGCACCGAGAGCCGCTTTTGAATCCGACAGGATAAGATATTTACCTGTGGTCGAGTTTTCAATGATTGCTAAGGCTTCTTTAATGGCGTATAATTCCCCTGCCATTACCGACGACCCCCGAGGAAGGGCGAAAGCGACAGATACGTTTCCAGATTCTATGTGTAGCCCTGATCCCACATTACCATCTTCATCTTTAGATCCATCGGTATAGACTTTGGTGTAGTTAGGGTACTTATTATTAATGTACTCGTATACTAGTTGTTTGCATTCATTTAACTGTTCTTTTTTCATTTTTATTTTGGTTATATCTTTAACTATCTTCTTGGGATCGAAATCCCATGGTGGAAGAAGATTCTCAAAGACGTCTCCTTCTTTTGTTTTTTCAATTCCCAACGACTCGTACCTCTGTTTAAATGCCGTCCATAGCGTGGAACTGCGGTTGTTGAAAACCCTTTGGACCACCAGATCATGCTTATGGCATTCAACCATTCTGTTAATGTAATTAGCGGCTAAAAGTTCCCTTCTGTCCCTCAGCGGAATTATGCCTGTTGCACATAAAAGCACTGCTATCGGTGTAGTTTTTACTGCTCCTAGGATAATCCGTAGTGCTCTATTTTGGATTGTCTCTAGGCATTGAAGTTTTTTAATATTTTTGTCTTTGAATACTATGGTGCCATATTCTAGCTTTGGTCTAATTAACCCTTGATAGAGGGTTTTCATAACCTGTTGGTTACTCCCCCAACTGGTCCCTGCTAGTCTACTAAGCATCCCTATAGCTTTAATCCCTTTTTTCTTGATGACTTCCAGATGTTCTGAGAAGGACAAAGACTTGTTAAAAATTATTCCCAAAAATCTGGCCGACTCCACTCTCGCTATCTCCGTCCCATTGATCTTTAATTCCAGGCTAGTTTCTAACTTTCGTTTTCGAGAGATGATCATGTACTGTGTTTTTTCAAGGGAAATTATGAAGCCATTTTTTCCGCACCAAGAGTTAACATCCCCGAGGATTTTGCTGGCCTTTGTCATTGCTATGTCTAGGTTAAACCCTGTAAGCCATAACGCTATGTCGTCAGCGAAGATCGATATGTTTCCATGTCCTACTTTACTTAACAGGTCTGCCATCATAATATTAAATAACCAGGGAGACATTACAGAACCCTGTGGTATTCCTTTTTTCATGGCAATTTTTGCCGACAGGTGGGAACCCACTCTGACCTGGAGGGTTCGATCTTTTAAGAAGCTACGTATTACTGCTAAAACCTTGCCTCTGATACCTCCCTCGCCTATCTTTCTGAGTAGACCTTGTACCCATACTCCGTCGTATGCTTGTTTTATGTCAATTAGAATCAACACTGTAACTTCTCCATTTTCATTTGCCGTTTGGCAGTCGTTTTTTAGCCGGACTAATTGATCGATTGTACTCCGCCCTATTCTGAATCCCGTCTGACAAGGGGACATTATCGCGTACTTTTCTGTATACCATGTTAATCTTCTAATTATCATTCTTTCAAAAATTTTGGCCAGACATGATATCAATGAGATGGGCCTGTATGATTCACAGATCTTGTGATCTTTGCCTGGCTTTGGTATGGGTATGACTATTGCGTTTCTCCAATCAGAAGGTATCTCACCCGTCTCCAAAATTTAGTTATAAATACTGAACAGTGCTTGCTTGAAGTTATTTGGAAGTCTCTCTATTATTGTATAATGAACCATATTTTTTCCCTGACTAGTTTTTGGAAGTTTACTAATGACTTCCATAAATTCCCATTCTGTAAAAGGGTTGTCCAGTTCTTTAATTTCACTACGTCTTTCCATATACTCGAGAATGCTTAACTCTACCATGTCATCATCCAACTCTGGGTCAATCAGTTCCGGAGCTGTTGACTGAAAATTGCCAAAATGTTGTGCAAAAATTTCTGCCGTTTCTTCTTTACTTTCTACTATCTCACCCGCTGGGTTGGTGATTCTCCCTACGCTCATTCTACCTTTTCCTTCCATTGCCCGAATCAAACCCCAAGCTTCTTTCATTGGTGTTTGAACTCCGAAACTCTCTACTTTAGATTTCCAGAAATGTCTCTTTGCCTTTTGGGAGGTTTGCTTACTGATCGTTTGTGCTCTTTTACATTCATACACGTTTTCTGGACTCGGGTTACGTCTTAGCGTTCTATACGCTGCTCTAGCTTTGCTTAGCTCTTTGCTGCAATTCTCATCCCACCAAGGTTTCCTAATTTTGTCTGTCAGCTTGGTTCTGAGCTGCGATGGCCCATTAGTACTCCCTCCCAAGAGTCTAATGTGCTTTTTGCTCACTGTGGTTAGCTGGTCTATAAAATTCGTATATCTTTCTTCTACCCTCCCCGTATCGGTCAGGTTTTGAATATCCAGGCTCTCTAATTCTGCGTGCCAATCCTTCCATTTTGCTTTGCTAAAGAGCCAACGTTGTGCTACTTCCCTGTCCCTATTGGTAACGGCGCCCTCCAGATTTATAATCAAAGGCAAATGGTCACTTTGTAATAATCCACCTACTTCAGCTCGTGCCTTGTCGTATATGCTACTAGAAGCAAAGCATAAATCCAGTGTTGTTGGTTTGTTCCTCCCCGCTAAACATGTGCCTTCCCCTTTCGGGCTTATTAACATTAATTTTTCCCATTCTTCCAAAAATTTGACAAAAACATTCCCTCTATAGTCAGCGTTTTTCCTCCCCCACATAGGGTGATGCGAATTAAAGTCTCCAAAGAGAAGAGTTTTGCTGTTTTCGCCAATCTGGTCAAGATAAAATTTATACTCTTCTTTTGATATTTGGTTCCTATTTTCCCCTTGTTGTACTTGTAAATAAGCTCCTAACAAGTGGATACTATCACCCTCCCACTTAATTTTTAAGCCGCCTATTTCTAATACCCCGTGCCCGAATTCTGTCAGTCGAATCCACTCTACTTCTATTGTATTACGAACCCAAAATAAAATTCCCCCTCCCCTGGATCCGCTATTTCTATCCTTCCTATATATATCGTACCCTTTAATACTAACACGATCTTCAGTCTTTAGCCATGTTTCACATACAAATATTATATCTGGTTTTTTATTCATTTCGCTAATATATGTGCATAAGCCTGCTAGGTGAGGTTTTATGCTCCGGGCATTCCAAGCTACGATTTTTAAAAATTGGTCAAACATGAAATAACAGCCTGTAGATTTATCGGGTCCATTAATACTGTTCGACATGCACCTCCTATTTCTCTCCATTTCTCTTCCCAGCTCCCTGTTTTAAGCAATATGGATAGACATTCCCCA
>JAGJRO010001033.1:664004-739547 GCA_022832285.1 Lepidurus apus apus | reverse complement strand
GGATTTGCTTAGCCCAGCTCAGCCCAGGCCACTGTGTCCTTGTCTTTGCCTTGCTGGTTACGAAACCGAGCGAATAAACATGGCTAACAAGATATCTCTTTACACATGTCGAGAAAATCGTTCGAAAATTATTCAGCTTGCCTTTCGGGGTCAACGTTTAATTAACGCAAGAGGCAGAATGATTGCAGAGAAGCTGTAATGACTAAGGGGGACTAAGGGTGAGGGATGAAGAATTAGAAAAGTCAATTGCTTATCAATATTTTACTAGATCTTCTGACTGACTTTCACGACCAGCGAGCAAAAGCAGGAGTGGCTCATTAAAAATTTCCGGCCGTTTGATAAGTGATAATGAGCTTTTTTGGGCTGTTTTTTGGTGGTTGACGTCGGTTCAATACGGGGGAAAAATAAAAAAAAAATAAAGAAAATGAAACACGCGGGATTCTTGGGAACTTGCGTGATGGGAAAGCCCCTCGTGAAAGCGAACTTTTCTGTATGATCTATGTGCAGAACGTGGAATCATTTTTTTTTTAGATATATTTTATCTTTTCCTGATGGGAGCAGCCTGACTTCGACTTGCAGTCTAAGCTTCTGGGCTTTTTTTTTCGACATCTCGTTTTCATTTTTTAAAATTTTTGTAATTTTTTTGGCTATTCGTAGCTAGAGGGGGGATTTCATGACGTTCCATCTTTTATGAAATGTTTTGTTTCCTGAAAGACAACATGAGCTAATGAGCTCTTACGAGGTGCTCTCCCTCTCTTCTTCTTCCTCCCCAGCATCCCTGGGGAAGAGAAAGGGAGAAGATACCTGGAAGAAGCCAAAAAAGAGGACCTAAGTTTAGGTACCAGAACTTGATCTGCCTATATGCACGGATCTTTGGCCTTTTGCCGTTTGCCCATGTTTGAAAGCAGCCAGAGGGGGCGGTCTTGTTCAAGTTTAATCAGGAGTTTTTCTGGTTAGTTATTATCTCTCCCTTGACTTTTGCAAGCTCCCGATACATTGTGTGTGTGCCGGCTGGAGGGCAACTAATAAGCACAAAAGCAAATTCAGAGGCTTTTTGCTTTGGGAGCTCAGATTCTTACATAGTGATTGCTCGATAATGAGGATGTAATGATGTAGTGTGTCCAGAGAAGTATCCCGAGCTCTCATTCCCTTCATCGCCTGGAACGATTTCCTGTTTCCGCCCTAAAGGGGGCTAGAAATGCGTGGTATAGTACAATGGAGTGCTTTCTTCTTCTCCTTGAAAGTTTGGCTTTCACTTGAGCTCTTGGGGATGCTGGCAATCTCCTGTTTGTCTGACGTAAACGCTGAAAAAAAACATCATATTTCTATCTATATAGAAATACAGTAGATGCCGCTTATTGTGATCACGGGTTAGTAGAATCAGCCGCTTTATGGAATTAAATTTTAAAGGACCAATTCAAAACTATAAAGTTCATAGCATTTTCATTGGTTATTAGAATCACCCTTTCGCATATTAGAATCGATTTCAAAAGAGTGATCACAGTACAAGCGTAGTGGTGTTTAGACGTGTGGTTATATAAAATGGCGGCGAACAGGAAAAGAGTTGGTTTAAATGGAAAAGAGAAGTTGTGGCTCATTGAAACTTCTGGCAAGTTAAATTTAAAAGATTTGCCGCAAAGGGAAGCGGCTGTGAAGTTAGGAATTCCTCCATCATCTCTACCAAAATTGTTGAAAAATCGTTACGAAGTAAACAATAGTAATAGTGGGCGAAGTGAATCTAGCCTGTAAGTACATATTTCCGATTTTCGGTTATTAGAATCTCCGTTTACTAAAATCAATATTCACTTGACAAACGTAATCACAGAAGCGGTGTTTACTGTGTATAGAAATGTATAATATATAAATGTAATGTATAAGAAATATATAAACGTATTAGTAAATAAATATAACATAGAATGTATAGAAGTATTTGTAATTTTTTGGGGCCTCGTGTAACGAAATGTATCATCCTCACCATTGCTTCGAACTACCCAGTGTCAGGTTATATTGTTGTAGTTTTTTGTTTTGTTTTTCTAATATTGTCTTTTTATGTTTCATCAAGGAATCCCACAAAAGAAAAGCTAATTAATTTTTTTTCTTTTGTTTGTCCATTTGGATGTTTTAGGTGGTGTAAGCATGGAGTAAGAAGAGAATGGACCAGACATCAGACGTCGCTCGTTGCCGTCAGCAGCAACAGATCGGTGGTGGTCGAAGTAATAACAGCAACGCAGTTGAGTGGCAACGCACGAGTCGTCTTACTCCAACTCATCATTCGTCGGAATCCGCGACTGAGGACACAGACTCGGAGCTCTCGGCTGATGAGCTGCAGCCATTGAACGGACCTAATATTAACGGCGGACGCTCTGCTCCCGCGACACAAGACTCTGTCAAAGAGAAAATGAGTGAGCATAAACAGTTTTTTTGATGATTTTTCTCCCTTTTTCTCTTTTTCTCTCTTGCAGACCCCCTAAACGAAATGGAAAGAAAAAAGAGAGCACATCATATCCAGGAATGCCAAAGAAAAAAGCTTTAATTTCAAGACTTTTGGTCGCTGCTCGAGGCTTAGGAGCAACGTTTCCATTACACGAATCGAGAAATATGACTTTGTTATTGTCACGCCATTAGTGAGCTCTTCCTGATGGTGGAAACGAAAAAGATCAAAACGAAAAAAGAGAAGAAGAAAAGGAACCTTGAAGCTTATTGGAAGAACAGCAGCTTCGTGACCCCCCTAAAGTAGAGAATAGAGTCAAAGAGTCGTTTCTCCTCCACGGCCGCTGATGTTATCTATCTTGGAGGTTTTTTCCTCAGGATTAGGCTTTTCTATAGGAAACTTGAGTCGTTTAGTCCATTACGTTATTGCTGTTGGTATAGAGGGTGGTAAAGTAGGCGAATGACAAGCTTTTACGTTTAAAAGATAACGCTCGACGGTCGGATTCCAGTCTTTTGGGGCTAGCTGCTAGCACTAGCATTCTGGCTTCTGAAAAAGTAGACGACGAAACTGTTATTATTGCTTTTAAGCATCAGTGTTGGGATGTGACGATGGCGCAAGCTTCTCTAATCCTCCTATTTGATGCAGCGTTTGTCTTAGATGGGGCTTTAGAGCCGATCCGCGAGTAAAACAATTTAGACTTTAGGGCCCAAGCTAAAACGCTTTCACGCTGCGGCTCTTTTTTGTGAGTGTTTGCTTTTTAGAAAAGGATTAGAGCTATGGAAAGAAAATACCGCCCAGTTTGTGTCCTGCATGTAAATTAAACATGGGGGCTCATGTGCGCCTTCTGCCAGCTAGATATATGCCGCAGCATAAACACAGCACCGTTAAGATATACCATTTGGAAAAGCTATAACCTCTCAGCATTCTGTTAGTATTCACGGCTTTTTGCCTCGTGTTGTCCCTTTAGCCTGCGCATGAAGCAAAACACCTACCGAAGTTATAGTATGCGAAATTGCGAAGCTTTAGGGGGCGTTGTTGTTGTATATAAATGCAAAATGGCGGCGAAAGAAGGTTAGAAGTGAAAAACGAAAAACAAAAGAAGCTATAGCAGTATTCGCTATGCATTGAACGTCTTTTGGGTGGTTTTACGAGATAGTTTGTAAACTAAAAGCGATATCCAGGAAGGCTATAAGAGTTGGAAACAGCACCTTGAGTTCCAGTGGACTTATTCCTTCCTCCAGAAAGTTGCTCAACAATCCTCGAAAAGAACATGAAGATTGAATGTCCCTTCTTTATGCTTTGTTGGAATAAGGCTTTAGGCTCGTAAGAACTTTATGGAGAAGATGGCACGTCCCTGGTCTCAACCGTCTCAACGATGGAAATCCATAATAGTTTTTAAAAAAGCTTTTGACACCCAAGTATATATAGTATAAGCAGACGTTGGACTAGACAAACATATAGAATTCCGTTGTAACTTAAGTTCAATCTTTGGAGCAGCTTTTCCGAAGCTCCCAGCCTAGAATGTGTGTATTTCATTGAAAAGGGAAAGCGAAAACCCGAACCACTGTTTAAGTCTGTTTATCTTACGGTTATTTTCCCCACTCTTATCATTTCAAGTTCTATAGTTACAGGAAGAAAGCTATAAAAGCCCGTTTTTTATTGAACAGAAACTATATAGAAAGCCATTTCGAGCGACCGAAACCTGGTTAAATATATTCCCTATAAAAATCCAACTAAACGGAGTATAGTCACTCAGTATGCTCTGGCTTTTCTCTCCCTAGCCTCAAACTTTTAAAATTTTCGACGGCGAACTCGTACTCCAGAAAAAAAAGTTATTCTCAGGAGAGTTGCGTGTGGGTGTCTTTTCCCCTATCTTTTTTTTTTTAATTCCCTGTCCATCCGTGCCAAAGACTGTCCATAAGGACAACACCATTAAGGTCCTACTGATGTTATCCCTTGATCTCGTGACACGAAATTAATGAAGCACAACCTTAATTAAGATCTATATACCAGTATATTTGTGTTCGTTTTGACTTTTCTCTCTTGCTCATGGCTGGGAAGTGAGCGGAAACTGTCCCCTTTTTTAACAAAAATAAGTAAATAAAAAAAACTTATTGATATTAATAGGTGAACGACAGCAGCAGCCGTACCTCGTGGACGAGAGCGAGTATCAGAATGCGAGCAACTATTCGTATGGCCAATACGCCGCGTACCCGCCCCCACAAGGGAATCCACCACCGAGTTACAGTTACCGGGGACCAGGTAGCACGTCCTCGGCTTATGGATCCCTACCGAAGCAACGGAATAAGCCCAAACGCCAGGTAATGAAATGCAGAACACAATTCCTAGTCCTGGTTTACATACAAAGCACACAAAGTATACAAAGTGACACAAGCGTTTTCCTTATTTCTTTTATTGAGGTTGTTTAAAGGGCGTCTACGCGTCTGACCTGATGTTAAGGCTCCCTATACCCTAGCTTGTTGATGCAAAACAGTCATAGATGGCGCTGATGTTTGTTATTGTTTTCCCAACAGGTTCTCCAGTTTCAGAGCCCGGAGATAAAACTGCCACTACGTGTCATGTTGTTGCAAAACGTTCTCCGGAAAAATAATGCCAAACGGGTGTCACTCGAGTTGAAAATCGGTAGTTGGATTGGAAATGCATTAGGTTAGGTTAGGTTAACGATTCTCATCAACTTCCGTTTATGGGAATCGTTAAAACTTGTACATTCTTTCACTCCATTAGCTGGAAAAAATTCATTGTTCGAAAAGTAACACACTTGTGTCATGTTTTACAGCGGGATACATTACACACGTTTGTCACTAAATCCGGAGAACAGCTTACGTAGGAAATTTCTGAACTAACTAACAGAATGCTTACCTTTCAATGGCAATGCATTTTTGCATAAAATGGATTGGTTTTCGCAAAAAATGGTTCCAATATTCGCCATGGCAACGGCCTATACTGAGCTAAGGTATAAGATTTACGTGGAGCCTTAACGTTGCCCACTCACATAATAACAAAGGCAATTGTCCAATGATAAACGAGGTCTTGGATGTGTATGTATGTCTGTGTATGTGTATGTATGTCTGTGTATGTGTATGTCAGTTTGCTTTTATTATGCGAGACAGTTCCTCTCATTCCTTGATTAGATTAATTAAGTCTAATTGGGGAAGGGCGAGTTCTGATTTTATTATGCGTTCTTCCCTTTTTTTTACATTTTTCTTTTTTCTTTTTCTCCAAACAGAATTCCATCGGTTCTACGTCGTCCCCTCGTCCTTTGGCCGCGAGAGCCATGCCTTTACAAGAAAGTACGAGACCTGGCGAACGAGAACGTCACAAGGAATCTACGGCTTCGGAGACGGAGAATGACGAAGGATACGCAGGCATTGCAGGTGAGTGAAGACGAACTCTATCGATTTTTCTCAACACTGGAGTCCCCTCTTCTCCCAACCTACAACTACAAAATTGACAAAAGTTTCGGAGGGTTAGGGTACATGTCTACGTTTTCATTACTCAGCCTCACTTTCTCTCCCAACAAAAGCGAACATGCGGATGACACGCGGATACAAGATAAAAACGTTCGCCTCAGCTTATCGTATCTCCGTCTCGGTGACAATGAACTGGCACTATTTTAACCATTCACCATTCATTTTTTCGGCAAATCATCGTTTCAAACATAACTTCCCCTGCACATTGTGATGTATGAAAAACGCCAGAATGTTAATGTTGAGCGAGAGTGCTAGGTACAAGCCTGTATTTTCGCTTTTATGTACGACGTAGAGGCTCTTAACGCATTATTTTTTTCCTGGCAAGTGTAGAAGGGGCGCTGGAATAGCTAGTGCACACATACACTATAGCCAATAATTTTCATAGCAATTTCCTTGAAAGGTCAAGGAGCCAAAAAGCCAAAGAGCTTGTCCCAGGTGGAAAGGGCGGGGCTTATTTTTGTTCCTATTTTTCTTTTTTGGCTTACCTATTCATACCTTTATTACCTTAATACCTTCATACCTTAATCTCCTACTCCCTCGCTATAAAAAAAAATCCGTATTTATGAGCCACAGGTCGTGTATCACTCCCGAGTCCCAACCAGGGCCCGCCGTCAGGTGTTCGGGGTTCGCGGGGTGCTGTGGGTGCTTATTCCACGTCGATATATTTATCGATCTTCGATCAGAAAAACCTTCCATCTCGCCTTGTTTCAGTGGGGGTTCCTTTCGCCGTGTGACTTCGGCCCCCAAACCAGGTGCATTTCCACCGCATTCTTAACCCTCTTCTTCCATACTTACTACGATATTCCGCTCGGGCCCAAGACTCATTAGCTGCCCGGCGCCTGCATGATTACCGCCCCAAAAACTGCCCTTAATGTAATGTAAGCATTCTTTTTTTTTTAAAAAAAAGAGAGAAAAGGGGAATTGAGGGCTCCATCAATACTCTCTGCTGCGTTCTTATCGCAATATCAATGTCCGTGGATGGAAAATAAGAGGCATAGAAGCCCCCCCCTAACCTCATCACGCATGCATACCATTCAACAGATGACCCCCCGCAAACTTGTTTCGGCTCCCGCCTTTGTTGGGTGCAGGGCGAATCTAAATAATATCAAGCTGTGGTGGCAATATCGTTTGATGCCAGAAAGTCCAAAGTTGCTTTCTGGCCTCCACCGAAACAAGCCTCTGTCCATTCGGAAGTGTATTCAATTTTTTTTTTTTTTTTTTTTTTTTTTTTTGAAGTCTCCCCAATTCCATGGCTTGATATGCGAGACAGGCATTTCCAGCAGGGGAGGTGCATTATTATAGTTTTCAGTCTAATCCTTTCTGCTCAGTTGCCTCCCATCCTCCCTTCCCAGTCAATCCCAGTGTTCTTTTTTTTTGGCCGAATCTTTGCCAACTGCTAAAGCTTTCAATAGGAACAACAATAGACGAGGAGGGCTCCACAGCATTTGCGTCCCGCAGCTGCAGTGCTTTGTGGCCCGCTTTTCTTCTCCCGAGTCCGGCACGTTAGACTGTCGAAGCCCAAAAGGGAGAGAGACACTGTATAGCACCTATCTGGGCTGCGCTTTGAAACTGTGTCCAAGACATATTATGCACAATTGTGAATTGTCCATGGTTAGGGTGCGTAGCGAATACCGGAAATCTCGGAACGCAGTACTTTCTTTGACTCGAGTTTACTCGAGCCAACTCGAGCTAACTCGAGCAGCCAAATAGGGTTTGACAAGCGTAGTACGAAAGAAATTTCAGTGGTTACGCCGATGTAGACAGTAGCAAGCCTAAAAGGTCTATTATTGTGTAACTTACACCTTGGTTATTTTTTAAGGCTTTGCCCACCCTCTTTTAAGGTCCAGGGAAACTTGCCTACGCTTTCTTTCTTTTTATTACAATAAAAAAGGATGAAGAAGAGAAAAATAGGATCATGATCATGGGGCGTTTGACAAGCATTGGGAAATTGTATTTGGGACGGAGGAGCCATAGTGGCAGGCTGATTCGTTCCGCTAAGGTGTGTGGTAGAGAACAAATTTATGCTCCGTGCTGAAAAAAGGAATAAAGAGAGGTTATATAGTACGATGCAAATAGGTGTTGAGGTTTTTGGTGGCGAAAATTAAAATATTGCGCAGCGACAACTCCCCATGCGTAATATTAAGGTGCTTAGTATGGAAGGTGAATGTGTGTGCGTGGATGGTTCCGGGTGATGTAGTATATGTCGCATGACGATGTAATGAAAGCGTGTTAAAAGGGGTTTAGTAACCCCCTTACGCTTTGGCGGGCAGCAAAGGAGCTAATGGAAAAGTGGAGTCCCTTTTTTATTGTTCAGAACCTTTATCAAAGAAGCGCACGTTCGTGTAGGAGCAGCTTGGCTGCACCTTAAATATTCATCCTGTTTACTCCGTCCAACTTTACTTCACCTTAACTTGATTTGCCAATAGGATTGCAGCATGTCTGGCCGATTCCCCGAGAAATAAAAAGAAAAAACAGTTGCCTTCCACCTGGTTTCCTATTTAGAACTAAATAAAAGAAAAGGCTTTCATTTTTTTTTTACTATCGATTCGCTATTTGTTGGCGGCGAGCGCATTAGAGGGGGCTATTAGCCGAACTTGGACAAAGGTTATTTTCTCAATGATTCTTGCAGACTAACTTCAAAGAAAGCTTTCTGACCAAGGAAGTCTCCCGTATACTTTAGCACTATATGCGGGCATAAAGCGGCTAGCATAGGGAAAACTTCGAAACCATTTTTTTGCAGAATCTGGTACTTCTTTGAGAAACCGTCTGAGGCCACTGTATACTGTAAAGTAGTTGATATTTTGTCAAAAGATGACACTAATGTCGTACCATTTGTTATTGTAATTTCGTAAACTTTAAACAAGAAATTAAAAGAAACACAAAGAGATAATTTTATAAATATTTTTCTAACAGTATCTTAGTAATAAAATATACTTTACCTGCTGCTTAAGCTTTAAGTGATTTATTTAAAATTTTCATAAATAAAATTTTCAACGAACACTATAGAAAAAACTAGTGAAACCGATAACGATAATTAGCAGGTACAGTAAACTTCTATACCCCATGCATTAATGTCATAATACAATTTCATTATATTGCACAGAGAATGAGAATTTTCGAATACAAATTCTTCATGTTGTAGCGCCATAAAGTGTACCGCGGTCTTAAAAGTAAATTTGGGCGTTCCTAATAGCTAGTTTATAAAACCTAGATTGCCTTCATCAGCTCATAGTAAATGAGTCATATGCAGCTAAATATGCAAAAAAATATTTTTTTAAATTCATTGGCAAGTAACATGAAATTAATTCCTTTGGTGGCGCACTTAGCAAGGGGAAAGTAAGAATGCTGCATGTAAAGAAAAGAAGATGATCGATTCTTGAGAAGTTTCGTTCAGAATTTGGGCGATCTTAGCATGGGTATACGGGAACTTAACGCAATTAACTAAATGAAACTAACAATTCTTTCGACAACTTTTCCCGGTCCGGAATCTGGTTCGCCTATAGCGCAACCTAGTGAGTCTCTGTTATTCCCCATACGGTAAGTAACACGGCAGGTTACTTTACTGAAAGCCTCACTTTCACGATTTTCGGATATCCTTGCTATTTATCGCAGCTACTCTAAAAGGGAAATGGCTTGCTTGGGAGTGTGTTGCAATTCGCATTCAATGGTATAGATTCCCATCAGGTCGCAAAAGTATTTCGATATTTATTGGTCGGCGTTTGATAGTCGGTACACACTTTTTTTTTACTGCAGACTAGAAACCACACGTCTGATGGCTTATGCGGACCATGTGTTTTGTGCCGGAGCGAATAGAAAACCTCGTGGTTGGTAGTGAGGATAAGCCGGGTTACGTGGGTTTTATGCACTATTTCGTTCGTATTGGTCTTGCCTTTTTATGGTTCGTCCCGGAAGCAGCACCACCTTTAACCTGGAGCATGTTTCTTTTTTTCTTCTCCTGGCAGTCTTTTACGGTACTGTATGGGTATCGGAGAGCCATCATTTCATGGCAGGTGCCATATAGGTGTTGTACGTTTTTCGGGGGGCCTTGCCTGGATCCGTCCTTATATTGATTGAGGTCTCTGGCTCCGTGCTGCGGAATAACCTAACATCCACATATATGACGAGGGGCTGTTGTAAAATAGAGCCAGCCATAAGGACATATAGTGAAAAGTAATAGAACAACCGAGTTGGATGGGTGGGCAAAAAAGATCAAATAAAAAATAATAATTTGAGAACGAATCTCTTTGGTCTTGGAGAGGCTTTTCTGCACCGCGTTTTGGCGACTTTTGGGACTTTTTTGGGAGCAATGGCTTCGATGAAGCTATAGAAAAAATGGGAGGAATTTTTCCCAAATATGTAGAAAGAGGAGAGAAAAGAGCAGCCAATTTTGGGGGCTGTAACAGTTGGAAGCGACCTTCTCTGTGTGATGAAATCTGTTTGGGTTGATGATGACGACCGCGACCCGGCGCGGGACCGGGCGCGGGACTTGCTGGGCGGGGAGCGGAGAGAGCGACGAGTGTCGAGACGGTGTTTGGCTACAGTGTGTGTACTGGCTCATGCCGCAGCTATAATAGAACCCGGGTTTTGAAGCGTGATCCCGGTTTAGAGTTGAAAGGCTTAGGCCGCGCGGGATGGAATATGCAAATAAGCTATCGGTAGACGTCTTTCACTCGGGAAAAACAAAAAGGGGGGGGAGTGTATATATACGGAGTGACAAAGCACAAAAACGTCACATAGCAAAACCCCCCTCCCCCAATCCCCCTGCTTTATGGAGTTATATCCCTTACCAATAGTCTAAACGGAGATAAAAAAAAGAATGAAAAGTAGAAGAGGTGTATAAAACAGAACATGACAATGCATCAGTGATAACATGCCAAAGCTAGGTTTCCCCTTGTTCTTTTTTTTGTATTTTTTCTTTCTTACTTGTAAATCTTTAATTCTTTTTTAATTTTTTTTTTTGGGGGGGGGGTATGAATGCGTGGTGAGTGTCAAGATAACGTTTTCAGTGTCGTAGAGCTGCGCTAGTAATAGTAGAAGAATCTTTATCTTGGGTCTATAGCCTTTTCGTGTTACAAGATTTCTTCGGCAATGACTGAAACAGGAACTACGCCTTTTTTGGGGGGGGGGGGGGTTAAGCATCTTGTATAAGATTCTCGTTCGCGACATATCTGTGTAGTCCCCGCTTGGAAAGAACTTGGTTTCTTTTTAACCTTTTAAAGCGTTTGTGGTCACCATGTTTATTGACACCATTGTCGGTTGAGGTGGTGGGTAAAGGGATAAAGCAAGCAAAAAAAGGGTGGCATGGGCGCTGCATTCTCATAACTCTGTCTCCAACTGCGGGTGGGCTCCGCCTGCTTTTTCCTGCTGGCATTATCACGTTGGTTCATCTTCGGGAAGCTTTTTTTTTTCCTTCCCTTGCTTTAACGGAATTTAGCATAGAGATGCTGGCTGACAATAGGTCTTGGACCCGCACTGGTATAGAACGCAGCAGAACTTTGATCTGTTGAGCAGGAAGCGTTAGAATAGAACTTAACCGCTTTTCCTACCAAGCTATATGGCATATATTAAGGCGAGTATAGAACTGCCCGAGTTAAAGAAACAGAAAAAGGGAAAAATAATGATGGGCGAAACCCCATAAGGTTGTTAACATAAAGTAGAGAGTCAAAAAAAGGGATGTTCATAAAACAGGGGGAAATATTATTGGGTGTGAGTTCCCTAAAAAGAAATAGGTGTCGTAAAACTAGGAACGTTAGTTTATCCTTTTTTGGGGGTTATCAAATGTGTCAAAGTCATGACCACATATGTTAACGCTATGTCTTGTACAGGCAGACACGGATAGTATTTATAGAAAAAAAAGAAAACGGGAAGAGCGACCTAAAGAACGGATACGTTTTTTTTTCGTTCTTTTCGAAATCTACCCAGTAACTCGGTTAGGCATAAATTGGTGGGCTAGAGATGTAATGAAGGTGAAATTAGGTTAGGCAAATGGCAGCGCACGTGGTTTTTGTCGGGCTACATACATATCTAACTAAGACAAGATCGAAAGGCGTGCCACAACATGTCAAGGAAGGTTTGGAAAGCAATTTGCCAAGGATACTGCCCTCATAGATGTGTATTACCTTACTAGGGAGGAAGGCCCTTATTTTTTGCAGCTTAGGAGTCTGAAAAGCAGACGGCCTTATTCAGACAAATGACTTATTGCAGCACAATCCTATCGGGAAAAAAAAACCTTCGGAGCGAAAAGTTGGAGCCCGGCTTTGGGCTCCGAATCCCGGGTACTGGAACCAATAACGACCGGCGAACGCACTATAATTCACTGTTGCGTCATTGCCCCTTTCCGAGGCAGGCCGGGGTACCGCTGCAAGCCCGGCCTAACTGTACCAGAAACGTCGGTATCGTTTCATGTGGGCCATGATGAGTTTAGCTGCCTAAAATGGTCAAGCCAAATGCCAGAATATCTTGCTTTGAATAGATCATCGGTATATTATGAATAGTAACGGTTAGTATACTATACCATTGGAGTCGGCCCACAGCCTTAAATGTATGATTTGCCTCAGGCGGTCTTGCCAGGTAGCCCTTTGTAGGACATGCATTCGGTTCCATGCAGTCATGATCGCTTTTTCTGCGAAGGGAAAAGTTGGCTTTTGTTGGGAGTGGCCCCAAAGCCTGGACGGCTGAAACCTATTGTTGTCTGAACTCAGCCGCTTCGAAGAGTTTTAAGCTTTACAGGGGGCCTTCCAATCCCCTATTGTGAATTTTGTTATTGAGCGTATAGCATTATAAAGGGGAGGTGAAAAGAAGGAGTAAACATGTCACACTAAGAACATTCCTATAGTTTAACAAACGATGTGTGTTTGCTGGGTGCACTCTATTCAACGAGATGGACTGTCCCTGCGCGAGTTTTGTTTGTTTACCAAGTGGGTGGCCGCAACAGGGTAAACTTCAAAGGGGAGGGGTGGAAGGGTGAGGCGGCTCCTACCTTTCTAGACGGAAACGAAGTAATTTTTTTTTTTTTTTTTTTTTTTTTTTTTGCTGTGTGGCTCTTCAAAGTTGAGTTTCAAGGGGAGTGAAGCTTAAGACATGAGTTCTCTCCTTTTGAATTGATGCCTGTTTGGCATAGAAATGCAGCGTAAGCTTTGGGCGCTATACGCTAGGAAGGTCCAGTTTGTGCTACTCTTACCTCAATATCTAAAAGGTATACAGACGGGATGGATGGATGAAGACAGGGGTGCTTTGAATGTTTGAACATCCCGGACTGCAGAAGCTTTTGTTGCCCAACCCATCATTCCTTTTCCGGGAATGAAAAACACGAGTGGACAAGCTCCAACAGAAAAAAGACTCTTCATGAATAATTACGTGCTTGAGTGCAGCTGGGCTTGTGCCGACAAATGACATTTTCTGCTTTTGCATATGAGCTGCATGCTTTCTCTGCCCAAAAGAAAATATCAGTGTCATTTTTTTGTTACTTTTTTTACCCATATCTTGCATACCTTCAAATTATATTAATAGCGCGTTCCACTGGCTGCACTGGTGCAATATTTTTGGCACTCGATGTGTGTACACAGTGTGTAAAGATCATAAAGATTATCTTTACTCCATGGTAAATATGATATACATGTTTGACACACTGAGTGCAAAAATATTGCACCAGTGCAGCCAGTGGAACGCGCTATAAAATTCCAATTTTTTTGCTTGAAGATTCCATTGCCCATGTCTTAAATACTCTCCAACGTGTAAGAACTTATAACCCCAACTCATTTACACCCACGTTCCTATCTAACATCGATATCATAACATTGCTTTTAATCTTTTTAAGAAATGGAGTTGAATTTCGAGAATATTGAGTGCCCTCCTTCTGTCTGCCTGTTTCCATTCACCACAATAGTCGCCTTTTCTTTAGGGCAGTTGACAATTTTTCACCATTTGGGGACCTCGCACCCTTTGCAACACTGAATGCGCTGGCACGTGACAAATGAAAGGCGCATTTTTTTATTTTTATTTCTATTTTTTGCTTTTTCAAGATTGAGCAAGGAAGAGGGAAGCAAAAAGTAGCTTTTATGCTGGCAACGTGCTTCGGTTGTTAAAGATGCCATTTTTAGGGAACCATACAGGGAAAGAGTGGAAAAAATAAAAAAGTGTAACGTGGGAGCTTCACAGGTTGCACTGCATAACCAATGAAGCGCTCTGGCAGTCGCATCGCAGGGCTTAGAGTGTAAAAGTGTCCGGTTGCCTTTTTCCCCCCCACCTTCTCCTCCTCCCCCTTCTCGCGTAACCGAGTGAGCCCAAACTTGGCTATGGGTCACTGTCGCATTGTATTGTCCATCTGATCTATCGAAGGAACTCCCGCAACGTTTGGTCACTCCGAGGACAAATCACTAGACATTCAACGTTTGTCTTGGTCAAGCCACTTTTCTTTTTGCACCGCTCTACCACGTGGGCAGAGAGGCATACATGACCTGTAAGCACAGTGAAGCCCCGAGAATCACTCTTGGGTGTACTCTCTCCCCTTTATCTATCACGTATTGTGTGGGTAAAGGATCCGTTGGAGGCCCAAGACAGCAAATTGGGTTTGCGGGGGCAAAAGAACCCCACGAGCTCGACATACCCGCAATTGCTTGAACTTGATGGGGAGGAGGGGGTTTGTTTTTGCCACTATAACGATTGCGTTAAAATGTAATTAGTTTTGTTTCCAAGTTGGGGCTTCTCTTCTATTCTAGAGCACAATCAAAAGTTAGGCTCCTCCCCTACCCTGTTTCTTTCGAGTCGGGTTATTAGTTTTCATTAAGAGCACTTTGGCAACAAACAGAGTAAATTAGTGTTGCCAGCTCAAACTGCCGTGTCGCATCCAAATTTGTGGCCCGTGTGCCGTCTAACTATTGAAAAGGGGAAGAAGACGACGAAAGGCCTGGAGTGCAGAGACAATTACGATAGTGTGTTGAGACCTCATTAGTTGCCTGCTGTTTGTGTGTCGCATTATGTAATTAGGCAGGCTTCTCACTGGCTGTCAATTTTTGCCCCTCGTTTCTTGATAGCTCTTGTGTATGTTCATGTGTTTGGTGATCCTGACGGTAATGGGAAATGTACATGCCACCGTGCATTGTACGCCACCTGGCGTGAATCTCTGATTATAATCTGTCCTTTCTTTCCCATTTCCTCCGTAGATGTGCGTGCATCGCCGCCCGCTCCTGCGCCTGCGCCGATTCCCCCGGAATATCCCCCTAGGGGATCCTCGTTCTACCATCCTAGCCTTAGGGCAATGTCTGCCACCCAACGGCCATCCGAGAAGGTGAATAATGGGAACCATTCGGTGCCCGTAGGCGGCGTAGCAGTCCTCGTTCGACAAGATCAGGACGACCCACCCACCTACGAAGTCATTCCTTACAGCCAAGGTAAGGTTCGATTTGAACCGCAGTTTTATAGTTTTTATCTGACAACAAAAAGTAGTTACAAGTGTTCGTTACCCTGAAAACGTTGAAAACAGGCTGTGGGAACTTTTTATCTTCAAGCGAACTGACACTGCAATAAATATTAATAACCGTTTAGACTTTCCCCCCACATAAATCTAATCAGGTAGCCATTGTGCTTTTCGCAGGGTCTTTCTAAATTATTCTGTTGAACATTCGGGGACTTATAGGTCAATAATAAGCATTCCGGAGACAAGTATGAATGTTCGCTGTGGGCGTTAATAACGCGGGAAACGCATTTGAGGTCAGCTTCAAAAGGCTTGATGATGGTTAAGCCGCAGACTAGAAACGTACAGAACATTCTACGCAAAAGAGGGCAATGCATCTTGTTGACTTGCGGAAGGAGCAAACGACTTCCATACTAAAGACAGCAACATTTGTCTTGTCGCAGCTCTTTTTGCCTCAACCCTTGACGCGTAGCAAGTCGGCAAATGGGTTCTCTGCTGCTTCGGGGACTTGTATGTCGTTTGCACTAGTTGAGCCTCCTTACTCAAGCTCCGAACACTTTGACTTGCGGTTCCCGTTTCGCGGTTCGCGTTTCAGTACTTCATTAAAACGTCAGCAATGGCGCCCAAAACATAACTCTGAAGGCAAGATCAAACGCAAAATCGATGCAACATATACCAAGTTTAGGAAAATCATAGTAAGTGACATGCAAGTTTCCCCCTCTTCATTAGGCTTCAGAACCTTTGGTTTTAGGTTCCCGTCAGTACTGTAATAGTGCGTTGTCAGCCGTAGGCTATCTAGCCTTAAACTTGGTCGCGAGCGCATTGCTGACTGCTGTTGTCCGGGCCGGAGCAGACGCAATTAAGAGCCCTGGAAACGTTATCCAACTCGGGAAACTTGCTAGATCTCATGTCCCGCTTTTTTATTATTTTTCTATTTTTTGCAGATGCCCTGACCCAATAAAGCTACAGATAGGTCTTCTCTTCCTAACCAAACTGTCAGTGCCTGTTGCCTGGAGTGCATGCTCAGAAGAAAAAGGACTCGATGTCCCGACCAAACCCGGGACATCGAGTCAATTTCCAGTACTGCCTTGCCTGGCCATATTTCCGGGGGTTTGGCCCTCCACTGGAGCTAACTACAACTTTCCGAGGGCCCTGGCTGAGTGCGAAGAGTTTCATCAGACAACTAGTTAATTGGAAACTTGTTGAAGGTCTTTCGTAGCCCCGTCCACATATCCCAGCTTCGTATACATCGAAGTAATTCTTTGTGTTTTTTTTTTTCTTTCTGTTCTTTTCCCCCCGAAAAGGTTTTAAGTGTTTCAGCACTGATTCTACTTAACGTTAAAAGGTTGCCATAGAAATTACAGGAGAAAAGAAAGAAATAATTCTTTCTTTTCTTGCCTTTTGATTACATTGGGTAAATCTTGCATCAAGGCATGTAACCTAAGTCGAAGAAACGTCAAGCCGTGGAAGATTAACGTTCCCAGTTTTGCTTTCGTATAGTACAGTACTTGAATAAGTGAAGGCATCGGGATTCAGGATAAGAGGCAGCAACAACTTGGGGGTTTCTATGGCGATAGTGTTGGATAGCAGGGCACAGGTTCGGAAGATTTGAGTACAGTATATGTATAGTACTAGAGTATTACTACCCAACGCTAGTAATCCCTCCTGGTTGAACAAGAGACTGCAGGCCTATTTTGGATTTCCGAGGAAAGGCACAAGGGGAGGGAGCAGCTGTCAATTCCTTGTCTGCCTCCTCATCACCCGAGTTATAAGACTTTGCTTTTTCACCATCCTTAATCCGTATGGGGCTAGTTATGCTATCCTAGAGCACGAAGAACCGTGTATCGGTCCCAGCAAGGAGGGTGGTCTCGACTTGGGAGTTAGCTTGGGAGCTAGCTTGGGGGTTAGGAGTGTGTGTATTGGGGGAAGAGGGATCGAAAGAAAGAGAAGAACCTGATTAAACCTTAGTCATACTGCAAGGTCCACTAGCGTGTCGTGGCTGGTAATTGGAGCTGTATTAGCTAGGTTTTTGGCTTGAATTTTTCCAATTCTTCGCTGCCTATAGAAAGTGTGTGGACTGAGCGGAGTTGGCAGGGGCACGTGGCTTAATTCAAAAAGGATGGCGCGACCAAGCAACGATTAGTTTCGCTTTTTATATGTGACAAAAGTCCATCGACTACCCCCCCCCCCTTGCCAACTGGCTCAGCTGTGACTCATCTTTACCATAACCAACAAGAGGATGGGTTTTTTTAGAGCCTTTTTATCAATGGACCATAAGCCTTCTCGGAGATAGTTTATCCTCATAACGGGCATCTCCGTGGAATAAGTTCCGTGGAAAATTTTAGTCAGCGTAAGCCGTGCCGTACCAAAGAAAGAAAAAGAAATGAAAGTTCTGTCTGGTAATATTGAAGTTACAAGAATAGGATGCCCAAGTAATCTCCGCCCAGCCGAGCAGAGATGCCGGTCTTTGATGTGTCCAAGTAGAGAATGGGAGGCTACTTTTCGCGTAATTCCTTCCTGTGTATGAGGAAGAGAAGGGGGATTTGCTAACGTCAGGTGTTGTTGTCGGACAGATCCCCTGACCGAAGATGTAATACGTGGTATGTGTACTATAGTAACATTTTTTATTTTATTTTTTATAACTATATATTTTTTCACTATTATTATTATTCCGTTCCCTAGTTCCCTGCGCTCCTTGCGAAGGCTGAGCTTAACGTATCAATATTCGGAACGCTTTTCCCGCGGGATGTCGGCATCTCTCGTCCCTTCCAGCTCATCTCAACACCTCAAACCCTTGTCTTGCTTGGACCTTTGCTCTAACACCCGGGATAAAAGCCTCTCTTCGTCTGTTGTACTTAAAGCTTCACTAGCGTTGTTCGGACCACTCAATGCGGATTTGCCCTACCAAATCTTCCCGCATGGCGCTGTATTTATTTTTGTATTCTTTCATCTTCCGCGCTGTCAGTGGCGTGTGCGTTAATTCCTAGCGACATACAGAGAGCGGGTTGAGTTGGAATAAGATGATAGATCTTACCGAGAGCTTATCTTTTCGAGTAGGGTTTGTATAAGGACCTGCTGCAAGTTTTCCCAGTGGATCGGTATAATATTGTCAGGGAGATTGTACCGGCTTTGTCATTTCCTGAATTGGAACGAGTTTTAATGTAAAAATAATGTTGATCTTAGTAAGCGGCAATAGAAGTAAGAGCCGAATGCACGTGTTCTGGCCGCCTTGAGTGGGTTTTGGAATATAATGTCCGATAGAGTGCTTATAGAGGGACGAGGTAAATGGGGAGTGTTAATAGCAAGATTGAATGTCGAGCGTAGGTTGGGAAGGACCTAGGGGACAATCAGTTGTAGTTGTAATTGTAATTGTCAGCAGAGCTGATGTCTGCCAATGGAATTCAAATTCAAATTTAGTTTTGCCAAGTTGTGCAAGCTTGGGAAAACCAAGGTGTCATAATGCCCTGACACTCGACAAGACGAGAACTAGAAGTGACACAAGATAAGACCTCGGATGTGAGTTGCAAAGGTAGCGGAGTAATTATAGCGTAGACAGATGTCACTCACAAGGAAGATTAAGGGCGGAATACTTTCCATCAGAATTCTAGGCTCCCAGAATGCTGTGGTTGTTAGACTAGGAAACAGTTTCCAAAGTTGCTTAATCGTCAGTGTCAGAATCCGCCGCTCTTTTCTGAGAAAACTTTTTTTCGCGACTGCGTTGCCAAGGAAATAGAAGGAAAACAAATCCGCTGACGTGTTTTCAAGTTCAACCTTCACTTACGGTAACTCTGAAAGATTTCCTCGGATGTATGGATTCAGCGCAAATGTATTAATTACAACTAGTCGGTCATTTTAAGAAAAAAGTAAATACATTTCGAAAATTCTTTTTCTTAATGATGAAACCTTGCTACACAGGTAGTTTTCGCGTTAGTTTGCATTCCATAGAATGGATTCTTCATGGTTTGATTGATTCTGATTTTATTGATTCTTTCATAATGGCAGTCTTGAGAATCTTGAGGGCTTATTCTATCCAAAGAAAGGACAGGATGCATTCGATTATATTTATGTCAATACATAGCTCAATTTCGAAACTTTCCCAGAGACACCTAGCGTCAGGTTTTGTACAATTACGAAAGTTCTTAATGGTGAAACCTTGTACACAGGTAGTTCTCGCGTTAATTTCTATTCCATGTAATTGATTCTTCCTGGTTTCGTCATGTATTCTGATTGTATTGATTCATTCACATTGCCAATCTTGAGAATCTTGAGTGCTTATTCTATCCAAAGAAAGGACAGAATGTATTCGATTATATTTATGTCAATAGACCAATTTGGAAACTTTCCCAGAGCCACCTAGCATCAGCTTTTGTACACAATTAGGAAAGTTGAGTGAAGTGATTTACTCCCCTGTGTTAAGATTGAATTGTTGACTCTTTGTGTTTAAAAACACAAGATGGAAGATGAAAACTTGGCATCCAAGGGATGCAGGCCGTGTGTAAGGTATAGAGAGGCTTCAATGGGAGGCGAAACTAAACTAGTTACTATGCTGACCCAACCTGCTGCGCTTCCTTGATGAATTCAATCGCGTCCCCTCATCAGATGTGATTTGTCTCTTGGGAGGGGGCACAAAGGTTGTGAAGAAAAGCTCGTGCTCTTGTTGAGCGTGCTGCGCGAGATTTCGGAGGGAAAAAGACGAAAGTGCTTTTCGGATGGCCATCAGGCAGGCTTTATCGCATAACAATAGCTTTCTGTAGCGAGGGCAGTTAGCTTCTGGCTTATTTTGGGGGCAAACTCGATGGAAGCGTAGGAACAAGGGGGGTCATACGTTCGTTGGCTCGGGAGGGGGGATCAGGGTGAAGTTTGAGGGCGAAAAGGTCATATTAACAACGTAAGAAAGACAGCGCCATCCAACGTGGGGTTGGGGGTTTGATATATATGTTTGTCCAGTAGCACCTGCTTTCGAGCTTAGCGGTAGTACTTGTTAAGTATTGGGGATTGGCAATTGTCATCCTCCTCTAACTGCGTTAGCTGCCCCTGTTTTTCACATTGAGAGTAAGGCAAATCGTTGTAAAAGCGCTGCGGAGCGTGGCCATTACGGCAAGCTCACAAAGCACGGGAGTTGCGCGACTTTGTATTTCGTTAAACTGCGTTGCAAGGAAGGACACTTGGTATGCGATGCTCAATGGAATAGCGGACGTGCTGATGAGAGAGAAGAAAGGGCGCCTTTTACCTTCGTTTTGCAGGGATTAAAAAAGAAATTCCAAGCATTTTGCCTTGCATGTGAATCGTGACGGAAGTCATTTTTTTTTTCGTTTTTTTGCATGTGTTGATTTATTTTTAGATTTTTTTTCTTCCCATGACATATCCCTGCGTTACAATTAAGGCTTCGTTTGCATGAAAGTGGTGTCCCTGTGTCGCTGAACCCCCCTCTTCTTATACCGCTGGGGCGGCCAAAAGAACGTTTTTCACAAAGTTTGAATGGAGGCGTCTCTCGGCTCGCTCTGCCCGCTCTGTTCGCTCTGCCGCGGTACAAATCGCATGGTCTCCGTAGGGCTTTTGTTCGGTGGTAACAATACACCGAAAGATAGGTATAGCAATTGTCCCTACGGGACTGCGGACTAGGCCGGCCCCGCCGAATACGCGATCGCCTTTTGTCATGACGGGGGAATGGTTGTGGGGTGCGATAACGGCAGTAATAACCCGACTGGCCCCTGGAAATTAATTAGTGCATGTTAACGCTAAACATGTTCGGTATCTGCATGGGGAATCCTTAAAAAGAGCGGAAATGGAAGGGAAAGTACAGAGACTTTGCAGCTTTGCAGGCATGGCAGCAGAGGAAGCATATATAGGGTTATTAAAAGCGTTTTTTCCTTTCGTCGTAAACCTGGACGCAATCGATAGCGTCCCTACGCGTTAATTATTAGACTCGACTCGGCCAAATGCCGTAGTAATTGGGTTGTCTGGTGTGTTTCTCTCCGGAATAATAGGAAAAATTCAAAAATATACTCAACTCCCTAACGTGTTATTTTTTTAATGTCTTTGTCAAGAGAGGTTCAAGAGCTGTTGTGTACGTACAAGCAAATCTTTTGAAGTTTTAACGAAAAGTTTCTTGGCGCTGTTCTGAATTTTATTCAGAAAAATAAAATAAAAAAATAAGAGAAAATACAGTCAAGAGCGTGTGTGTCTAAACGAGGCAGCGCAGGGCCTGGAGATAAAGCAGTTAACATTTTAAGGGGACGGTAAGGTGTCAACAGATTAAGAGTAAAGTTAGGGATTGCTCAGTGACTTTAGACAGGAACTGCGACTATATAGCTAGTGGGTGATGACGGAAAAGGTCGCCCAGCGAGAAAATTAGGAAGGCCAAGAAAAACAACTTAATTATAGGGCGTAGTAAAAAAAATATTAAAAAAAATCTCCCAATACATTCGCATCTCCCCTTTCTTAATAAAAAAGTGAGATGCGAACGTATTGGGAGAAGATCTATTTTTTAGTATATATATTTATATATTTTTTGTTATATATATTTATATATTTTCTATTATATATATTTATAAATTTTTTTTCTTTTTTTTTAAATTTAAAATTGGCGTATAGGCATAAGCCTGTTGCCAAAGTTTATTGTTAAAACGTACATTTAAAAAAAATGTATATATATTTATATATTTTTCTATATATATTTATATATTTTTTAAGCACAAACCACGTGAAGGTTTTTGTGTGATGGATTGAAACAAAACCCCAAAAGTAGCCAGAAAGGTTGTAATGGTTGGATCCAATCCATTAACGGAATCATTCGAGATTAAAGAAATTTCGTGGAAGCTGTGTTTTCTCCCAAGCTTTTCTTCGAGAGCCGCGTGCAGTTGTGGCTACAGCACAGAGGTTACTTGAAGCCGAGTGAACAACCTTTCAGGACCTTGTTCCTGTCAATGGACAGCTTTTTTTTCCCGCCAACAAAATATCTGTAGGCCCTGTTTTCCTTTGAAACTCGTCTTGGCGCGTACTTTATTTGAGCTGCTATGCTACTTCTTCCTTCCCGAAGTTGCCCCCGAATTCATATTCGTCTTGCTGTCATGCTTCATCACTTTTAGCTCCTATATCCTTTTGGTATAAAGCGCCGAAGCACTGGCGCATTTCGAATGCATAGCAAAGCAAAAAAAAAAAAAATTGCCGGACTTTTGTCATTTTCTTGGTGGTTCATCCCATCTCTTCCATCAGCTTGATGGAATGCCTGTAATTTGCATTATGCTGAGCAAAGGCATGGGTATACTGTATACTGTGCTGTTACTCTTACAGCCCCGAAGGTACACATCTCCAAGATCGACAAAGTGCTGCGCGACGTTTGTTCTCTTCTTGAAAGCGCAATTTGTATACACGCAAAGATACTCGGTAGTACCTACCATCCCGACCTAGAGTCTACACAAGTACGGTACGGGCGTTAGCAAGGGAAAATCTTCCGCCACTATGAGCCGGGTTTAATGGTGGCCGGTGGCCGCCTTGGCCACCGAATCTGGCGCACCGCAGACATGGGCAAAGGGGCGTGACCTTTTCCTTTGAGCGTTCGGGTACGTTCGTTGTCCTGGGTATAGAGAATGGAAGTAGGAAGCTGAGGCGTCAGTAGCGTCGCGGTGGCAGGCCTGCTACTACTTCCCATTCCCTTTCAACGGGAAAAAAACCTTTTATTTCGTGGTACGAGCCGGACTTTTTTCGTCAGTTGTACCCCAGTACAGTACAGTACAGTTCTATCCGAAATTCTCTCCTACTCAGCTCAAAGTCTGAACGTTTAAATTCCAGTCTCCCAGAATAGTAATCGTTTGGGAAGCAATTGGTGTCAAACTGAGGGTACGGAATATTTTTTTTATTTTTATTTTTTTTCAAGTTGGAAGCAAACGATGGAGGAAGTGTTGAAACAGGTTTTCGTGCCATAACGGAGGGTGGTCTGTTTTCTAATAACTCATGAACTCCAGCAATTCCGCCGTTGACATTTGAAATGACGTCAGTTGCATACTTCCGTGACACCCGTTTGGGACGCCAGCTTTTCAAGTTGAGTTCATTATAGAAGTGCGAAAAACAGGACTGTCCCTTCGGAATTAGCTAAGAGATTTGCCCAGGGAGTAAAATAGTGCGCGCGGGTTTGGGTCGTGTGCATTTTTTTCGGTAATTTTCTCCTACCCCACACCCTCTTCCCCCAAAGCTGGCACGCAAGTTTGGCGGTCGGGAGAGACACAAAAAGGGGGCGTTAGGCGAGATATTGGTGAATTCCAACTAAGTGAAGTGCTGCTGTGGCTGCTGGAGTGGAGCAATTCAATCAACAAGTTGAGGCAGACTTATTTTACTTACTTGCTTACTTTACTCATCAGCGCCGCCGGAGGAAAGCATGAAAGGACTTTCCCAGCAATTTACAATCTGGGCCTGAACCATCTGTAGGGAAGGAGGTCTTTTGTTTTTGTTTTCGGGCTGGATGTGCCATTCCGAAAGCGTGTGTGCGCTTTGTTATTGCTACTGTACCGTGCCGAGAACCTGCGGTATGTTGGAGCACTCTTAAAAGCTACGCGCGTCTCGAGATAATTCTTTGCATTGCGGCCAGAATGATGGAGACAAATCATCAGTTGTATATTGTGGAAAGACCCGAATGTGGTCAAGAGATGACTAGTCCTTATGCTTACTCATTGCGAAGCGTCAGGGCTCCCCACCACCTTGGTAAGTTTACATTCCCGATGAAAACACTATTACATAAAAAAAAGCAAAAAAAAACTTGCTACTCGTGTGTTGATTTATGGAGGAGTTCAAAATGACGGGACAACAAAAAAACTCATGTTTTATTGTCTCGAGACATCAAGTGCTGACGCTGACTCGTGAAGTAGATTAAACAAACTGGCAAATGCATTCAGAATGGAGCTTTAAAGCTGCTCTTCGCTAGCACTTTGCATAGTTTAAAAGGCCACGGTGTACCAGAACTCCTTATGGCAAATTTTTTATTCAAAAATATTAATTCTCTGTGCAAAATAATGAAATTGTATTGCGACAGTAATGCATGGGATTTACAAGTCTTTTTACCTGCTGCTTTCCATTTTTAATGTCACTTTTTCAAGGGTTTAAGTTATGAAAATTGTAAATAAATCTTTTATCAAAATCTTAAGCAGCAGGTAAAGTAGATTTTGTTAGTAAGATATCTTAAGAAAAATAATTTTTCAATTATCTCTGTTTCTTTTAGTTTCTTGGGTAGTTTATGAAATTACAATGAGAAATGGTACGAAATCAGTGCCATCTTTTGAAAAAATTATCAACTACTTGAAGTATACCGTGGCCTTACGCGTCAAGCCTTTGTTTACTTCTTTTTATTTCTTTTTTGGGGGAATAATTTGCCATTCTGCCTCCTAGGCAAGTTAACTGAGAATGCGTAACGCAGAGTGGGTTTAAAACTCAAAACTCCAAGAATCGTGTAATCTTTCTTGTTTAAAGTTTATGAAATTACAATGAGAAACGGTACGAAATCAGTGCCATCTTTTGAAAAAATTATCAACTACTTGCAGTACATCATGACGTTAAACGTCAAGTCTTTGTTTACTTCTTTTTCTTTCTTTTTTTCTTTGGGGAATAATTTGCCATTCTGCCTCCTAGGCAAGTTAACTGAGACTGCTAACGCAGAGTGGGCTTAAAACTCCAAACTCCAAGAATCGTGTAATCTGGGTCTTGAGTCTTAAGCTTCCTAAACCTTTGTCGTGCATTATCAGGCTTTAAAAAAGGGACGATGACTGGAGGCTTACATTTGGCATACGAAAGGAGAAAGATGACTGCTTTTCTTAGTCTGTAAATATTTCTGCCGAGCAACCAACCACCCAACGCTAAGAATTTAGTTGGCTCTTCAGTTAATTACTTTGCGACAGCAATCGTATGGATTTGCCTTGTCTGGAAAGAACGCGGCCTTGTAACTCCTGGCTCCGACAAAGAAAATGGGCGAAAATTAAGAAAGGGGTTGGGAGCGGGTTGGAGAATGTACCTTGAAAGTCAAGCGTGAGCGATGGTTTTACAAAAAAAAAAAAAAAAAAAAAAAAAAAGGTTTCGAATCATCCCAAACCTTTTGATCGTTACGCTTTTTCCAAATTACATTGCTCAGTTCCCTGTACGACAAAGACAAGAGACGATGACTTATTTTTTGCTATTTTGGCTGCGGGTGCGGGGAGGAGAAAAATGCCGAGAAAAGAAAAATGGTTAAATCGATTTCTTTTTCCTAAGCCACTGTGATCAGCAGCCTCTTGTAGGAGTATTAAGAGTAGAGCATCTTTTTTTTATTTGATTTTTTTAAGGTTGCCTAGGAATCTAGAATGCTTCCTGAAGTAGCTTCCGTTGCATTGGGGCACGAAAAGTTTCGCGGAGTTTGTGTTCGGGTTCGAGTCCCTCCTTCCTCTTCCTCTTATCCGCTGCAATGCAAGGACACACACACAAACCATAAGAGCGTCCTCCCAGTACTTTCCAATGCCTCTCCGTAGCGAAACTTTGTTTAACTTGTGTCTTCCCCCCAACAAACTTCTGGCTTTTGTCACTTTTCCCCGTAGCCGCAGTTGCCAGCCAAGTCTTCCCGAAGTATTAAGTTATTACGCCATCATTCCGGAACCGCGGATGGCGAAGGAGGATTGGGGGTAAGAGGAGAAAAAGGCGTGTATAGCTATTGCACACGCCATTGCTTTTGATCAAGATAGCCACAAGTCTTCCGACACGTGTCGGGCAGGATATTTTCGCTGGGAAAAGTGTTGCAAAAACTGGCAAGTGGTTTAATATATATAAAAAATTGGTACGCGCGTGGGACGAAAACCTTCATTGTAAAGGCAGGCGACAGCCGTTTCAGGGTTAGCATCTGCTGCTTATTTAACATGCTTATAGCGACAAATTTAGGCTAATGAGAAGCCCTCACGTATTGGGTGAAAGACGCACACGCGAGAGAGGACTTTTGGCTTGTCTGAATTTCTGGCTTGGTATTAAGAGCGCATATAAAAGCTTTGGGATCCCGAAGGCAACCAAGTCGACAATGTTTAAACAAATTACTCGGGTTCCATTTAGCACGGCTCTTTGGAATAATTTACGCTTTTGTTGTCAAGGATTTTAAGTTTAAAAAAGTTAGTGCAAGGTTAACGCGCAACCGAGCTTAGGTCGCGTCTAAACGCGACCTTAAGCCTCCTGTGTGCCTTAGGCGGTTAGCGTGGGGAATTTCGGAACAACTTTTCCTCGGTTCATTTAATTGAAAAATTCTTTGATAGTAAGCTTCAGAACCAAACCAGCGAAAGCTTTACCGGCAATTAGCTATATATGTGTCTTTTTGTATATGTCTTTATATATATAGCTGGGGAAATTTCAGAACAATTTTTCCTTCAAACCAAGAATTCTTTGACAGTAAGCTTCAGAACCAAATAAGGGTAAAAACTGTACCAGCAGTTAGCTGTATGCATCTTTTTTATTATCATACGCAAGGCTTTCGCAAAAACAAAACAATAACAAACGTCAGTGCCATCTGTGTTTCGCATCAATAAGCAAAGGCGAGCCTTAAAGAACAAAGACACCGAGATGAGGCTTGTCGTTGTGTCAAAAGTTGTTTCTCGATTCGTTTCTGCAATGTTCTGGCAAGTATTTCAGGCTCCCGGGTACAGAATGCAAACGAGGATAGTTTCATCCGGACTTTTTGGCCCCCTTTTCGTAAGTTGATACACAAGCTTAATGAAAAGATTCCGGACATTTTTGTCCGTCTTGACCTCGTCCTTTTGATAATTGAAAATGTTCATTATTCCGGAATTTCCCGGCGATACATGTATTTCTTTGATATATAGTTTATTTCTGACATCCAGTCATTTGGAAAAAGCATTTCGAATTCAATTTTCCTCGACAATTCCCAAAACTCTTAATATGGAAATATTTCGACATGAAATTATAGGTTTTAATATACATGACGTGTCAGGTATTGTAGTCTTTTAACGAAAGATTAGTGTCATGCTTTTACAAGTCAGTGAAGAGGAAAAAGGAGACAAGTTGGGAACTGGATTGCTACTGATCTGAACGGGTTAAACATGATTTTCGTCCCGTGGATAAGCCAATTCCAAAGAGCAGTCCTGCATGAACGCGTCCTTCAGTGGTCGGGTTATACGGTCCTTGTCCCTTCGCATATAGATCTGGTTTTCGGTTTTCGGGTCCCGGTACTCTTTCTGTGTGACGGAAGATCCGACTGTATAGAAAGCAAGCGAGATCCCTGGGCGATCAATACGCCCTACTCACAGCATTTCTGTCCCTCGAGCGAAAGCAAAAATGCCCCAAGAGTATTACTCTCTACCCGCGGTATACTTTCCCGCGTGTTGTGTGTTTTGTATGTGTGCTAAAGTCTCGGGTTCCGCAGATTTTTCTTGAGCCAAACCTCCCTGGTCGGTTTTCTTCCAAGGCGCAATTGTTGTGATGGAATCCCTCAAGGATCCCGTTTTGCAAATAAAGAAAAATGGATTCGGGGCGCGGTTCCATTTTCGCCCTAAAATACTCTTGCTTATGCTGCGAGCCAAGTGAAGAAGGAAAGGGTGTGAGACGCTGGACATGTTTATTCGACGGGTTGAAAGCTGAGAAAGACAAAGGACACTTAATGGCGAGATATGTGGCAGCCAAGCGAGTGCAGAGAAAACGTCCAAAATTGCATTGGACACATCTTTCCCATGCAACTGCTCCCCCCCAACGGGCACTCGCACTGGGTCCGATCCTTCATATCAGATATGATTTGCAGACGATCCAATCTGAAAGATCTTCCCAATTGTGTCAAAGGTTACGGGGGGAACAATGTAGGTGCGGGACCTAAGAACCATTATGCATGCCAGGGACACATCTAGAGCTAGAGAGAGAGATTTGGATTTTGGGGCCATGTTGCTAAAGCTCTTTCACTTTGGGCTGAAGGGTTCAAACTGGAAGAGTTTAGAAAGATATAAACGCATTTGGGCGCGAAAGGAGAGAAAGGACCCAGGCATGCCATCACTCCATTCCTAATGGTGGCAGAAATACAAGATAGAAGTGTGTGTGTGTGCGTGTATGTACATGTCGTGCCGTGCCGTTGCTATTTTGATCAATAACGCGTTATCTTTGATATTCCGCAAAGCTGCACGGTCCGCACGGTTTGCACACAGGACTTCGGGAAGCTATAGTAGAAGGCTTTATGATTGTATGCTGAAACCTTGTCGAGAAGTTCCATTTCCTGAAAACCTAGTTTGCAATTTTGAACTAGGTCCAAAGGGGTCCAAAACCCAATCTGTACCGAAGTCCGCGAATCTCAATGCTGTGTGGGGTTCGTCTACGTATACCCATAATCAAAGCCAATGCCCAGGGCACTTGTGTAATTGGTCCAGGGCAGAATTGCTGCAATAGCGAGGGAAATTGCTGTCATATATCCTCGCGTGTATGTGATGTTGAGTTAACATTGTATGCAGTACTACCTGAATTGCCCGGTCTTCGCCGGGCGTTACGAGCGTTCTCAATCGCTTCCTTCCCTTTTCGAAGCCGTGTAAGAAGGACGAGGGGAAAAAGCGTATGTATTAAGGATGGAGTGTGTACGTTGTACGTTTCTTGGGGTGCGGGGCGAAGATGTATGGGGTGGGAGGAGTGCAGAAGGAATCGATGATCCTCGTCGTTCCAATGAAGGGTTTCTGTGGTTTTTATAGAAAGCATTATTCTCATTCCTCACTGCTTCTTTGATGCCTCGGCGTAATTTGGAGGGGTGAACAAAGGGGAGTTGTTGGATTAAAACCCTCCCTGCTGGAACGTCCAGCCAAGGTACGGAATAAAAAATAAAAAGAAAGTAGGCGGTCTGTAGGCAAGTGAGCCTTACGCAGTGATAGTCAAAAGCCCGGGCGTATCTGTAAAGGGTCGTGGTGGGTGGAACCAATTTGGCAACTAGCGCTTGATTTCCATCGTCTTTTCTAGGGGGAGTATAAAGTGCCTCCTGTAATTCTCTGTATTGATGCCTGCGTCTCTCCCGCCTTTGAAATGTGGCATTTTTTTCTTATTTTTTTGGCCCATTTCTCTTGTTTCGGCCTTTTCACGGGAAGCAGTACTTTGGATCTTTTTTTTTTTATCTTCCGATCATTTGAGATCTCTGCAGAGCCGATCCGATTAAATCAGGATGCAAATCGGGTAAAAAAATAGATCCGATCAAAGATCTCCGATTCGATCGGATATCCGATCCGATCAAAGATCCGATCCTTTTGTAAAATACATCTGTTATTTTCTTTGTACATGGACAAAGTACCAACAAAAAACTGTACTGGCTGGGTCCACCAGGTGGCCTGAATTGATCGGTAAATTTCCCAAAAAAGTCGATCCGATCCCTGCAATTTTTTACACACCGTCGATCCGATCCGATCGGATCGATCGGTATCTTTTTCAAAAGATCCAAAGCACTGACGAGAAGCCAACACTTTACATCGCAAAGCAATTCGCTCATTTTTGTCATTCGCTGTTCCCCTTTTCCCTGGCGCAATGGTAGAAACACGTGGGAGGAGGATTTGAATTTCGTAGTAGACGATGGCACTTATTACGAGGGGCAGGGCCATAACTTTTTGCGGCCCGCCACAAATTCTACCCTCGATTAGTGGAGAAAAGGGTTCTAGCACACCCAAAGGGGACAACGGAAGAGTGCTGGGCATTTTCCAGCACCACCAGCGTCTCGCTCTGTCAGAACAGTAGCAATAAGGGCGAAATTCTCTTTGGCCAACATCTTGCTATCATATATTCGGAGACCAGCAGTTGCGGTTGCGGGAGTTAGCTGTTAGCGCCTTGTTTTTGGGGCCAAAACCCGTCTTGTAAGAACATAACAGCTTGGAGTGGGGAAAAGAACGATACGAGTGCAGAAAAATAAATATAAAATAAAAATATATATTACAAAAAAAATTGTTGAGCATCGTTTCCAAAACGGCAGAAAGAGTGTGGGGCTTGGTGGCAATGTCTACAGACATTTGGTTAAATTAAACTGGGTTCATTCGGAAGCCATTCTGAATTTCAACTTTCCCAAGTTTGAATTGCGCCAGCAGAAATGGGGAGGCGTTTGGCACGATCTTGGGCATTTATTTATATTGTATGCAGCTATTTTTACGGGACTACGAGACTAGGAAAGACTTTTTCTTTTTCTTTGATTTTTATTTATTTTTTATTTATTCTTTAGGATTCCCCTTTTTCAAAAGTGTTCAATTCGAAGATCCCACTGGGGAGATATTCGAAAAGAATAAGACACGCTTCCCAGCAGGCTGATGAAGTTTCGCCCGCGGTTGGCAAGCAGCTTTTTTTTCTTTTTTTTTTTGTTGGAATTCGATTTTTGCTGATTTGGCCTCTGAACAGCATGCAGTTGCGAGGCCAAAAAGCCACGTTTCTTTTCCGGTCATGGCGGGAGTACATAACCAATGCACTTGGTAAGCTCCCCCCGAGTTTGTCGTTCGGAATTTGGACTCTGGTTTTGTTGGTCGGTTTCGCAGTCTTGATATCTCCTCGTCTTTCAACTCTGTTTGCTCTCTGACTGTGTTTTTGCCCGCGATCGTTATGCATACTGCACACAGGAGAAAGCTTTTTGATGTCGTGTACTATTGCCCAGGACTCTTAAGAGAAAGACATGTTCGTGCTGGCCCTTGACTAAGTACACTCATGACCGTCATATTTTAAGTACAGAGCGGACTTTTGGTACAGTACGTACTGTACACAGTAGAGTGTATGGATAGGGATACAAATGGGGTTCAGAGCATCCCAGAGATTGGGAAGTAGCCCAAGTTTTGGTTGCGGGCAAAGGCAAAGGCTTTGGACTGCAACAAATGCTGTGTAAAATCTGGTTAGGCAGCAAGAAATGGGGAAGGCAAACAGAATTGGAACCTGGTCATGCGCCTCAAATAGCGTTTAGAATCAGGAAGAAAAACGAGAGCTGTCAGACGCATATCTCCTTGCGTATACGACGGCCTTCGTGTGCATGTGCATTCAAGACGGAGACTATCTGTGACAATCAATGTGCATATGTTATGATACTGGGACTCAGCCGCGACGTCAATTCAATTCAAGATCTTCGGAAATTCCGGATCAAAAAGGAAAAAAAGAATAATCCAGTATCCAGGCTTCGTGTTAATAGATGTATTTCAATATCCCACACGCATTCCGTGGATTGTTGGAAGTCGATTTCTAAGAAATAATTCATTGGCTTCGTTGATCCTGCGTGTACTGCGTATGGGACAGTTTTGGCGTGAACGTAATGCCTAATTGTTTCTCTTTTTTTAACCGTCGTTATCTATAGCATGAATGCGGTAAAGGTGTAGAAGGTTTTCAATGGTTATTTACTCCGTAATTGTCTTTATATACATTTGGGGAATCGATTATTGATTCTGTCTGCTTTCTGAGCGTTGGGCGCTGGGGGAAACGAGTACCCTCCACCACGCGCGTCAAGTGTTGGCTTGTGGTTCACTTCACATGAAATGCTTCCTTCCCTAAATACACATCACTAAAGAGCGCGGTAAAGTTTTTCTAATGAGAAAACACTGCCAGTGTAGAGACTTGGGAAGCAATGGAGTCTTCGCTCTCGGACCAGTTCTTATGTTCGCGTTTTCCTTTATTTTTTGTGCGCGCAATGAGAAAAGAGCGAAAGGGGAAAAAGTGGAGCACAAACAATAAACACTTAGCCATTTGCTGACTTGGGGAAGCGAAATTGAAATGCTTGCCTTGTTCAGGAATTCATAAATTCAGCCAGGGAAAATTCTCCAAAGGCTCGTTTTACCTCTTCCTTCGCGGGCATTTAGACTCCCATTTTGGAGTGCTTTTTTTCACTTTTTTTTTTTACCCTGTGCAGCAAATATCAAAACGCTTCCAAAAAAGCCCCAGACGGATGTTATGTGAAAGGTTCCTACAAATGATGGATTGTTTGCAGTATATACAACTAAAAAAAATTGTAATAATACAAGGTAGAAAGATATATGTTGCGGGCTCGATGTGAAAACCAGGCCAACCTGTTATTGGATATTTTTGTAAGAGTTCTTGCTAAGCCTCTAATTAATTAAATTTTTTCTCTCTTTTTTTGTGTCTTTTTTGTTCTAGGCAAATCAGTGAGCTCCTCTGGTTGGAACTTTTTGCAACCATCCGAACGTGTACCGTTGCCACGGTAAGTTAATTCAGCGTTTTGGTATGCATGCGAAGGCGTGTATAATATGGGGCTCTGTGCCATGTGAAAACAGCGCCGAAAAAGAAAGGAGGTCCTGTAGGGGATTAACGTTAATGTTTCCAATTTATCCTCCATAAATTGGCAACCATCGAAGCGTCCTAAGATACGGGCTTTGGCGTTTATTCATGTTTCTTTTTTTTCGTAAGTTCCACCCCTTCCATCAAAAGTTGTTGTGTCTGTGAAGAATTGGGATGGAGCAAAGATGCTCAAAGACTAATGAGATGCTAGCTTCATGCAAAATTTATCTAGGAGAGAGAGACAGAGAGAAAATAATGGCAGAGAGCAGGCAAGAGAGGGATAAGGTACATTCATCCTCTTTTTTAATTGAAGCCTTTTTAGAATATTTAAGGCTAATTATACGTTGCTCAACATAACCCCCGACTCTTTGCTCCTGCTATATTACGCAATAGTGTGCAAGTTCCTAAATCTTGTAAAAGGAAATAAAAACATAACGAAGCAGACAGTTTTTTGTAAAGCCGAACTGTGACGGAGCTTGCGCCTTATCCTGAAAGTCCCGAGAAAGGGGGAAGATATCACGCTTAATTTTCTCGGGAATTAATGAAGTCTAAAGTCATCCGTCTTGTAAAGTCCTTTGCGCCTCCACTATCTGCCTCGGCTCTTAACCCTTGGGCAATCCACTTTACATCCATATGTCGTTAACTACCTCGCAAATCTCCGAGGACAGTGTCGTTCACGAACCCCCTTTAAAACGATTTATTAAGCTCCCGCACGGCTATCAGGCGAAACCAAAGTTCGCTGTTTCTCGAATGGCTTGCTGAATTCAACGCCTGTTGCCGTACATTTTCGAGCAGAAAAGATTCGACTGTTTTTCTATTCTTTTTGACTGTATACCTTAGCTCAGTATAGGCAGTTGGCAAGTGGAATTTCGGAGCAACTTGTGGTTAAAACCAGCAATGAAAAAATTAAAAATGAAGTTCCTGAAAAAATTATTTGACAGTAAGTTTGGGCATATTAAGAGCTAATGCATAACCAATCAACCTTTTTCTAATATATGAACAATGAAGTAGTAACGTCCAACTGAAGTTTGAAGTTTTGCAAATGAAGCAAAACCATAACAAACACTAATGCCATCTAGCGTCAATAAGTTAAGGTGTACGGGAGCCTTAAAAGTCAGTTTACTTTTTTAAGGGACTATGGGGAGTAAAGCCAAAGGAGGGTGGACGGAAAAGGATATCCAAATCACCTAAGAGCTGAAGGTCACGTGGCAAGCATCGCTGCAGTTCGTACACAGCGTCCAAAGAAAAAAAAAGAAAAAGTCGACCCATTTGCATACGAGAATGTGATTTGGCAACCTCTTCCGTTCCGGAGCATCGTATATGTATAGGACCGTTTGTTGCAACGCTCTCCTACCGTGTCTGTCTTGTCTATAGTAAATGCAATTGACGTGAAAGCCTTTGACAGGGCCCTTTGACGCCATTCTTGGGAAATGTTACCTTCATTTTTACACGAGAAGTGGAGTGGGGGTAGAATAGCCCGCGAGAGAATTTCATGCAAAGCAAAGGATGTTTAGGGGCTCGCAAGACTATATGGATGCTGTACACTTTCCGAAATGCGAAAAGAAAAGTATAGGGCCAAGTTGCATGTGTATGTGTGTGTGCCTTTGATCTCGCTCAATTTTTCATTCTTGACGTTTCAAAACTTTTCCCTATAATTCCGGGTATCATTTGCATCTCCTGTAGTATCACAGCTAGTGTTCTCTCAAAGGAATTGGAACGCTTCAGAACCAAGTTGACTAACGCGTATCAAGTTGCTCGCGAATTGATTGAATCATTAAAATGCCCAGTCTCGACGCAAGGAGAAAGAGCTATGTGGGAAAAGGGAAAAGGGATCTTTGCTCAGCCAGTTAGTGATAGGACTGGGAAACTGGGGAAACTTCAGAGAAAACGAAAAGTGGATGTTAATTCCAAGCAGCAGAGCATTTCAGGCCAAGTTTCCCCTTTTCAAGTAGGGGCATAATGGAGTACTAGTTATGTTGATGGACTCTAATTGAAGGCGAGGCCAATGTAATTTCCGTCACGGCTTGGAGTCGACTCCATAAAGCATTATAATGTAGCTCTATCGCTTTACACCAACGTACATTTGGCGTGCTCGCTCTTGGTAACCGTCTTTTTCCCGCTCTGGTTCGCCCGTTTCAATTTACCTTTCAAACTTTCAAAAATATGGGGCCAATGAGGACGCAGGGGGTTCTGATCCACGTATAAAAGGATCATACAGTACAGGGAGCCTATATAAGCCGCAAGAAAAGCGTTTCTAACCGGTCTCTTGCTGTGTAAGATATGCAAAGTAGGTTTAAATATTCTTTATTCAGTACCGTCAACACCAGCTCTCGCGTGTCCTCGTTTTGCTTCCCATTTTATAGCTTTCAACGGTTTCCTATAAAAACTCTCGCAAAGTTGGGTGCCTGCTGGCTGCTGGCACAAAAGCCAAATCGGATTATGCTTTTGAGGATCTGTAATGTACCTGTGGGGTTTTGAGCCAGTAAGAACTTCATTTACGGAAGGAACTTAAAACGTTACGCATGCAGTGAGGGGGAGGGAACCTATTTTTAGTGAAGCACGTTCTTTTTGACTCATGACATTATGGGTCATGTTGTCGACTGAATGAAAAGCTTGTGCGCGAAGAAGGATCTTGGCATGCGAGAAAAAGTTAGTCCTGAGAGGAAATTTTTTATATGAAAAACCGGGGAAAATGTCGATCTTCATTTGCATACAACCACACCAGGCCTGAATGCTCTCTCTCGTATAGCATGCAAGCTATAGGATCTTGCCGCAAGAGCAAGTGGCGAAAACCGCGGGAACGCGAGGAGAAAAAGGAAAAAGTTGTTACCGGACCGCGGGGCTCGGCCAGGCCAGTAATGGACAATTCCCGGGAAGAAATAAGCATATCGTTAAAGTCTTCTTTGAGCCAGGAGTTGCCGGAAAGCATCGCAAGCACGAGATTTAAACACGGAAGCGATGCAAGCCGAAAGTGACGCTGCAGCATCAGCTCAACAAGCAAAATGAGCCGGCGTTCCGTGAGAAACGTGCCGTGCACAATAACGTATATGCTTGGTCATGTCATATAAGTTTGCAGCCTCATATATATAGCCAGGTCTACCCGCTGAAGCTGCAAAAGGGAAACGCGAGAAAACCTTAAACGGTTCCTCCCAGGAGCACAACTCCCTTGACAATGAACAAATTCGTTCCTATAGTGTTATCCAAGATGGGGCTTATCGCCGTTCGCCATGTGTGTGTTTGGGCTAGAATGACCCACCTAAAAAATAGAAAAAAAAAGATGGCTACCATTTTCGAGGTACTGTGTAGCTTTCCATAGTTGGCTTGTTTAAAAAAAAATAGTTGGCTGAGCGAAAGTTATAAATGACGCTTTTTGTTGGTTGAGGCATGGAAGTTGTTGCTGCAGTATTTAAAACGAGTGAGATGTCGGATAAAAGACGTCATAGAGGAGCTTGGAGAGTGTTAAGATACATTGCTAATTGCTGTGTCGTGCCAACGTTTGTCATGGCTAATTTAATGTGTCGTAGTAATGAATGCTCTGTTTTGATTTCTATTGCAGACCGGTTCCCACTGCAAGTGGCAGCTCTCATTCCACAGGCGGGACCCTAACGACGCCCTTGGCTGCCGGAGCAGGGCACGTTTTAAGTGCAGTACCGGGTGACCCCGGAGGGCGCTTGGTCATGACCCTCATGCCGGGCTCAGGAGTCAATGAAACGGGTCGCAGCAACCATGGAACTAGTTTGCACCAAGGAACTATGGGTAATTTTAACGAAATATTTTAGTTTACTACCTCTGAGTACACCTTGACATACCTTGATTATAATAATGGTTTTTCTGTTTAGTGCCTAGTGAAGTCAGCTATAAATTAAATTATGATGTTCCTTTGTTGAGAGGAAGCACCTTTTAATGTCGGCATGAAAAAAGGGGTACACGTCTGAAGAAGTACTAGAAAAAACGTTATTTTACTGGGCTATAACAAGGACTCGTGCGGTTTATAGATTCTTTTTCTGTAATTGACTAGGCGAAACTTTGAAAAGAAACGAAATACGGACTTAATGCGGGGAAAAAGTCTAGTAATTCATATATATAAAAACGGACTAAACTTTTTGAGCTTGTCCGACAAACTTTTTGGCAGGGTACCTACGAGCTAGAAAAGAAGAAGAGAAATATAGCCCAGTAATCGATAGTCTTATTCTCTCGTTTATTTTTATGTTTTTTTTCCTAAAGGCTGAAATTTTAATTATGTTGGAAATGCGGCACCGGCTTTGCACGGTGAGCAAACCCATAAAGCAGACAAGAAGACAAAAGCCGTGAACGGGAAAGAGAAGAAATGTGATGTTATTTTCTGTAAGCAAATTTTCTCTCTCTCTCGTTCTAAGGCAAAGCAAAAAACGAGCTTTGGTTTAATTGAGGAGCGTATAGCAATAATCGTTGTTGCTGTTGCTTGCTTGGGGTTGCCAGAAACCTTTGATGTTATTCTTCTTGAAAGAAAACATTCCCTCATTTTCTCGGCCGTTTTACCCAAGAAGTAAAAGTGTTTCTTTTTTTTTCTTTCTATCTGTGGTACTCCCGTGCACTTAAAGAATCTCGCTCTCTGGGATTATGCAGCAATTTTTTGTCAGTATTTACTTTATTTTACTCGGTTTTGTTACAGGATCTGTACGAAATGGCGGAATGCTGAGTCTTCGCCCAACATGGCGCCTAGGTAATGGACACGAAGGTAGCAAAGGTTGTCGTCAAGTAACCTGTTCATGGCGACTTTTGTCCATCGCCTTGCTCCTCATGTGTGGCCTCCTAGCAGCTGCACTTGCCTACTTAGCAGGTAAAATGGCTTCACTTGAAATTCCGGACTTTTCCGGGGCGATTCCTTAACGCAATACTTTGTTTTTTAGTAGTTAGTACAGTGGGCGGGATGAGGAGCGACCCGAGCTGTGTTGTGATTGAAGACGCACAAATGTCAACTAAGGAAGAAATGAGAAATGGTCTGGCAACAGCAGCAACGAGTAAGTTTTTACTTTCCCACGTTGTCTACTTTCGTGTATCCTTAAAAAATAGTTGCTAAGAGTAAGCTTGTGACGTTGGGAGTGTTGTTGCGGGGAAGCCATGACCATTGGGACTAGTTTCTGCAATTGCTTGTGTTACCAACAACCAACCAGGCCTTGTTTTTCCACCCGTATCATGCTCAATCTCAACAGCAAAGTTGACAAATGAAGTTTGATGTTGACAGAAAAGCCGTGTAAGCAAGAGCAGTTTGCGGAAAATAAGAGGCTATTATGTTATATCACAGGGCGTAATACGAGAAAGAGTCTCTATAGGAAATGGCTTGTCTACAACTACGAATTTGATTCCAGCATTTGACATTTCTCCTCGTGGGTCCCTTCCAAAATTTCTCCTGTACTCTATGCACTCTAACTTTTAAGTTCTTTAGTCAATAAGCTCATCAAGCTTCAGTGCTTCACAAGCCTGTCATTAAATGTAGCGCTGTTTTGGCTTGGCTCGTGAGAACGAAGTCGAAACAATGCTAGCTGCTTTCGAGGAAGTTCATTTACACTGGGACTCAAACTAAACCCAGGAGCTTTAAACTTGGTCAAACATAATGGTTGCCGAAGCTGTACAAGCTGAACCCGAATAGGGCACACACTCCTGGTCCATCACGTAATTCTCCTGAAATGAAATTAGCAAGCACTGCTCGAATGAAAAGCTCGAATGCATTTTAAGACCATTGACTCAAATTGACGAAAAGTAAAACAGAAAAGCTCATTTTTCTCTAGTTTTACAGGATAAAATTATATCGTTCGGGGTTCTTAATTTAATAAGGCAGTACTACAGTGATTGCAGTACAGTACTGTTGTTTTAATGGAACTTTGAATTATTAAATTAAACTGTTTCAGATTTCAGAGAAGGTAAGATTAAACAAGACAGGTTGGGTGACATTGTAATAAGGTTTATAGAGAGCGTATAGTTTTGATGTCTAGGCAAGTCTGTCGCTTTTACCAAGAACTAAAGTCGAACTAACACTAAGCAAGGGTTCTGTTGTAAAGGAGATAAAGCTATATAGGGGTTGGGGGATTGTGTGCTGAGGTCATCCATTGTTGAGCATTCTAGAGAAACCCAATTGTTAAGTAAGCCCTTCATGTACGACAATTACTACGCATTCGAAAGGCTTTGATGTGCAGTGAAGTTCGTGGTAATGTTGTGTACTTTGCCAGGCTTTTGCATACTTAACTGGACTCCTTAAGATGGGGTTTTGTGTGTGGTTTTGTAAAGGGAGAACGGAGTTGTAGAGTGTTAAACTGAAGGGCATCAGCAGACGCGTTAATAGTCTAATCGGGTTATGTTGTTAGGTCGGCTTCCATCCCCTTTCGCCACGCACGGACAGCAGCAGGGCGCTCTGTTTCCCTTGACGGATGCTACTACGCCCACGTCTACCACTCCCATCCATCAAACGCTGGCAATTCCCGAAGCCATTCTGCCTGTCGTCCCTACCAGCATCGAGTTGGAAGCAGACGGATCGAAAATCAAAGTCGTCGTCCCGGCCAACACTTTGTGGTCTGCGCCTTTGCGTATCTCCCGTTCCACAGCTCTCAAGATTTCAGTGCTTATCCCTCGAAGCGCGCCTTTTGCACTCTACGGGCGTAGAAACGTCGCGCCCACCGTCACCCAGCATGATTTCGTCGAATTTCTTCAGGACGTGGCCAATCTGGACATGCAAGATCGCTACAAACGTCACGTTTTTTCGCCGGAGCAGGAGCAGCTCGATCCCATATGGGCAAATCGTACCCAACGTTCGGTCCCAACACTGAATATCACGGTGGTTCGTCCCGTCGAAGCTGGCCGATGGTTTCTTGGTGTCTATAACGATGATACGACTACTCATGAAGTCACACTTAGCTTGTGGTCATCGGATGATGGAGCCGTTTCTTGTCCGGATGAATGCAATGGGCGTGGCGAATGTTTGGCGGGTAAATGTTCTTGTAGAGAAGGATATGCGGGCCCGGATTGCTCTGTCAGTAAGTTAAACCTAGCGTACGGATAAAACACCCTAAAGGGACTGGCTGACGAAGAACTTAATTAAGGCCAATTTGAGAAGAAAACAAGAGAGAAAAAAAACAAGATTTGAGAGAAAAAACGTAAGAGGCGAGAGGAAGCTAATTAGGAAAGGAAGCATAGCCTTCTTTTATACGAAGTAGATATTCTTCTAGCTGAAAGAAGGAATAAGACTACCAATTTTCAACTTGGTTGGAACTTGCCTGGATATGACGTTAATAATGGAGTAGTTGATTAAAGTTAGAAGGCAGTTCTGGGAAAAAATAGCGTCTATATTTTTTGACATCTATCGCCTAGTTTTCTTTTTACGGGTACAAAATGCGTTCTTTCCCCTCCTGGGTTCTTCTGTCAAAATTATATTTCCCCAAGTTTTTGTCCTCGCTTTTTATTTTTTATAACCCCCCTTTAGGCTCGCGTTACAGCTTGTCATTTTTTACTTTATTTTATTTATTTTTCTTGAAAAGTATCCTTACTATTTCTATGGTATTGTTGCAGGTCTTTGTCCCGTCCTGTGTAGTGGTCACGGTGTTTACGGCAAAGGCGTCTGCCATTGTGATCCAGGCTGGGGAGGAGCGGAATGCGACACGCCCATTGGGGAAGGAAATACGCAACCTCCACCGCTAGAAAGTTTTCCCACCGTGCCAACAGAAAAACGTAAGTAGTTTCCTACTCATGTGTCCCTTCTTTTCTATATTGCTGCTGCTGCATTGCTGCGTTGCCCTTGGGATTACAATTTTTGGTGTTGAGGAGGAGGGGTATAGGGATTTAGGATTCGCTCAGCATCGTAAAGCATCAGTTTGGTGCGTCTAACCTATAAGCAGCGATATTATTTAGTTGGAAACGTATGAATAGTTGAAGGAAAAGAGGCCCTTTTAATCGGCTTAATAGTAAGTTGCTATGGAGAAGCACAAGAGAACCGAAGGAGAGGAAAGGAGAGCCTGTGTAACTTGCTACTTATGGTTTGATGTATGCAATGCTTAAGCGCAGCAGCCAAGAGAGCCGACTTGCAGTCGTCGTAAAAACTCGCTTCCTCAACGCGGGAAACGCCGCGGAGTTCGGGGGTACCTGGGAGTGAGCAGTCCCCAGCTAAAAGTTTAACAGTGAACCTCTCTCGTGTGGAATACATCAAGAGGCTTAAACTTACACAGCACCCATTTAAACTTGCACCGGACCCATGTACAATAATGAAGATGAAGGGATACGCACCAAGTGTACAAAGAGCACAAAGAGTCTCAATGTTCTTGTCTTTTGGGATAGAAAGTATAGGCGCAGGAATTGGAAGATTTTTTTGGGGATTTTTTACGCGTGAAGCCAACCAGAAAGAGCTTGTGAAGGAAATGGCGTAAAACGAAGAAGTACTCGTCGACTTAGCGTGGCTTTTGCCGGGAGTAGGACGTTTGATATCCTCCCCAGCTTCTTTTCTTTTCAAATGCAAAACAGTTTGCACCGGACCTTGTATAATGACATTTGCTTGAGCTTTCAACCCTATACACTGGACTGCGGAGGGATCCTATCTGGATCTTATACACGAGCTTCCCGATTCAATCAAGCTGGCGGAACGGCACGAGTGTATCGGGAGTTGGCTGTAAGATACTTTTTTCTCTCTGTTCGCTCTCTTTCTGGCTCCTTTATTGCTACTATTTTGGAGTAGGAAGAATTTGGAGTTTAAAACAAAAAAAGAAGCTAAAGAGATCCAAAGGGAAATTATACGGCTCTGATGCGGCTTAAACGAAACACGCTGATAATATGCCTGATCATTAGGTTTCGTTGTCTTGAGTTTGTAGTGCTCGCGTTGGGAGCGCAACAAAAAGCGTAGAAAGAAAAGCTTTGAAAAGCGTATATAGCGAGAGTTTTTGTAAGAAGAAAGGAGCTTGATGGGCCTCAACATTGGACGATGTAAGAAGATGCTTAAACCAAACAATAAAGAGAAAACATTGAAAGTATTTCTTTTTCAGCTACTCAAGCTTCTCCAACCAATTTTTTTTATTTTTTTTTATTTGCTTTAGCAAGGGAAACTTTTTCTGTTGATGCTTTACTTAGACTCCACAAGTCTTTTGTCCGAGACATTGTTATGCTTTTTACTTAGGTTACAACAATAGTGACCATCTAGGAAGTAATGGGGCAAGCATATCGCGTATAACGGAGCTTTCAACGGCGGAAATATACCCGCGCCTGTTTTCTGACTTCTTTTTCGTTTATTAATAACTATGTTATTCTTTACGAGGCCTTCGCTCTCAGCAGCTAAGAGAGCTTCCCATGAAATTGGACGGCTTTTCTTTTTTCCTGTGGGGCTTTCCCCTGTTCCTTGTGCTGAAATATTGATAATTTCGTGATCAATACGAGTAAGAACACCGTGGAGCCATTTTACTTTAGCAGATCATGTAGTCTAACTAAGCCTACTTTCCTTATTGGAACTCCGGTTACGTGTACATATATGCAGTAGGTTTTTGCGATGAAATTCCCTTTTCCTGGCCATCGTATACTGCAAGTAGTTGATAATTTTTCGTCAAAAGATGGCACTGATGACAGATCCCTATATCCTAGGTTGTATGCAATTTCTTGTCATAATTTTGTAAACAAAAACTTAAAATTGTCAAAAACAGATAGAGATAATTCAAAGATTATTTCAAAAATATCTTAACAAGAAAATCTATACAACTGGGTTCGTTTTGTTTTATATGATTTATTTAACATTTTCATAACTTGGAACTCTGTGTAAAAAATTTATGGAAGAAAAATATGAACAGAAACTAACCCACTTCTATAGACAAATATATTCCATGCATTACTGTCACAATACAATTTCATTATATTGCGTAGGGAATGAGAATTTTCGAATCCCTTTTTGCCATGCTATAGCGCCATAAGGGTTCCATTACACCGTGGCCTTTATGGGCTTGCATTTACCAGGTTGGGTATCCGTTATTTTGATTTGAGATCTGAGTTAAGACCTTTAATGTTATAGAAAGGTGCGAAATGTGTGTAGGGAACAAAAGAGGTGGGGGTGGACAAGTCTATGGGACTTTTATTGTTCCAGTACATGATGTACGGTATGGAAGGTCGTTCATCTTTCGTGTGCGATTCCGTGACTTTTTTTTCTTTCCCCCCCCCCCACGGCTCACTTTTTATGGTCATGATAGACGACATGGGTGCCTTCAAACCCATCTTTACAAGCAATCAGATGGCATCGAGCAATGCAGCAACAAATTTTCCGTGCTTTCTCTCCAAACTCTTCTTGCTCTCCTATATCTATTGCATGTTACTATGGAAAGTGATACATGGAAACCAATTTCCGTTGTACTGTTCAAATTGGCCTGAATGAGACACAAAACAGACACAAATTACTCTTAAGCACCGGTTTTATTTCCGAAATACTAACCAGACGTTAGGTTGGGGAGATAAATCTACATTATTATGATGTCATTGCAGAGGCTGCGGGCTCGGAATCGTTAGCAAGTCTAAACCAAGGATTATGTCTGCGATGGATGTGCTCTCTGCACGGGATTTGGGATGTGGCCTTGCAGAAATGTCAATGCGAGCGGGGCTGGGAAGGATCCACCTGCAACACGGGTAAATAGTTTCAAATCTTCTTTCCCTCTCCTATTTGTAGCTGGCTGAGTAACAAACCTGGGAGCAGTCTCACATTTTAACCGTGAGAAATTGTGGAATAGAGAAAAAAAAGCGTGGCTGTTGCCGTTTTTTCCTTATATTTTTCTTCCGGGGGAATTGGACACTTTATGAGCAATGCTAACAGGCGCCCGCTGAGTCTCGCAAAGATGAAAATCGCACAAAATTCCTTTTTCACGTGACATTTAAGAGCGCGTACTTAATCTTTTAACTATTATTGGTTTTTAATGTGAACTCATTTTTATTATGAAAATTCTTGCTTACCTACTTTTTTCTATTGAAAAAAATAAAATAAAAACAATTGCGCTGTGCTCTTATTTTGGGGAGTTTGCGTACTCCATGCTTGATGAGATTGCTTGTAATGCTCCTAGCTGTCGGTTTTACTTTTCGGGGAAGTACCTCCCTCCATTAATAAGAGAAAATGCAAACCTCATATATAATTTTATCTCTCCTTTTGCAGCCTCCACCAAATGCGAACTAGACTGCGGCAGCCGCGGTACCTGTCGCAATGGAAAATGTATGTGCCAAGATGGATGGGGCGGCGAGCGATGTGATGCTATCGCCTGCGATGCGCGCTGCAACCAACACGGCCAATGCTGGAATGGAACGTGTGTGTGTGCCCGCGGCTTTAATGGAAAGCACTGCACCTTAGGTATAATCAACTTGCTTTTTCTTCCCCTCTTAGATACGATACATACCCGAACCCTTTTCTGGCGGGAAACTGTCGTTTACGGGATAAATCTAATATCAACCTATTACTGTCTATCGCAGTGGGATGTCCTGCAGGTTGTAGCAGCCAAGGCGTGTGTGTACAAGGTTCTGATGGATTGTATACGTGTCAGTGTACAGCAGGATGGGCAGGTTCTGATTGCGCTACGCCTTTGGAGACCCAGTGTGCGGATGACATCGATAACGACAAGGGTAAGTTCAACCCGAAACCAAGAATAGTTACTACGCTTGTAACCAAATCTAGGGATCTATTTGGGAGTAAGCAAAGAGGGGAAATAAAAATGAAGAAAGGAAGATGAGTTTTTTTGTGAGCCAGAAGCGTAGCAAACATGATTTGGTTTTTAATTAGGGTATAATGCTCTGTTTTGACAGCGCAATAAAGTCGGCGTGTGCTGGAGGGTAAGATTTTATCGAAGGATGAGCCGCCATTCAGAGGGTTTAATGAGCTTCTCAGAGGGGTTGTTGGTATATATCTATGCCTTTTATAGCAACAAGCCCCAGTGTTGGGAGCGTAGACGACATGATGGAGATGACATATGAATAGCGTTGATTGAGTTGCGAGAGGAGACGCAGCATTTTTGATAAAGATCCGAATCTTTGGGCCCTTTTATGTGACACATAAGAGAGGGACGTGTTTACACTCCAGTGCGCAGTTGAACCGCGCATCGCAGCTTTTTAAAGTTCAATTCAGTTCGCTTTCCCGGATTCGTTCGCATTACACAACAGACAAAAGCCCTAGTTCCCCTTAAATGGGAATGCCTTGTTATGCGGGGCGAAAACTAGTTTCTAACTTGGCAAATTGGTATCCATAACGAAAACAAGCTACCCTGTTCTTGTTTTATCCTGATGCAAGGATTTCGTCTGGGCTTAGCTCATCCCAGCAAAAAAGCGAACGGGGAACGGCAGTGTTGTTGTCATTTTCAGTGCCATTGGGGGTTTCATTTCCAGTATTTCTTTTTCCCTGCCTGATGTCTCTCTTCCCTAAATTACCGTCTTTGAAATTACGGGCCAAACTTTTCCTCCTAACTCCAAAGCTTTTTTTTCGCTTTTTTTTTGTCCTGGCCCTTCTTCCTCAAATTTTGTCTCCCAAATTTCGAGCTAGCGGGTTATAAATTGCACCCCGGCCATGCTTTCCCGAGCAGATGAAAGGTTTCAAATTGCGGAAAACGAGCAGCGTTCTTTGACAGGTTTAGTATTTGGAAAGTTGTTACCACCATAGTTCATTAGCTGGGCGAGTGAATTGACAATCAGACTAGTTGCGCCAGGTTTTAAGGTTCTAATCATATTGTCATGCAAATGTTCTCCTTGTTTATTCTCAGATGGCTTGATGGATTGTGCCGATTCCGACTGTTGTGGTAGCGTCTCGTGTAGCGATCATCTCATGTGTTTGGCTTCGGCGGATCCGGCTGACGTCTTATTGCGGAAACAGCCTCCAGCCGTCACAGCTGCCTTTTTCCATCGCGTTAGATTTCTCGTCGAGGACAACGCCGTGCAAAGTTATGCACATAAGGACGAGTACAGTGAAAGGTAACATTTTATCTCACATTTCTTCCTAGCGATAGAATATCCCCTTCCCTTATGGGGCGATCCATTATAAGGAAATTTGATTAACCAAAAAAGCAAAAAAAAAACTGACTGTTTCAGTGTAAGTTTCCTTTTCAACTTTTGTGTTGAATGGTGTCGTTCGTCCTTTCTTTCTTTTTTAATATATATATAAATTTTTTTATTGCTCTCTAGAAAAGAGATTCTCAATATTGCTCCGCCTCATATTCCTCATATTCCGCTAGAAACTTGACGAAGGGACGGGGAAATCTTGAGTCTGTCCATAATTAACTCCTTTTTTACTTTAATAAGTTGGGTGTTTTTTTCTTTCCTTGCTATTTTTAAGTTTTGGATTTTATGACTAGTTTAGGACGAAACGACTATTATTGATTATTTTGTATTTTTTTCTATAAGAATTTTTTTTTCTTTTCTTTACCGATACTCTTTTTAATAACCCTAGCGTGCAGTATGTCTGTGGTGTGCTGAAACATGCGTGAGGGGTTTATTTCTTGAGTCACTTGTTATTATGTTCCAAGTTTTAACTGCAGATTTTTATATATGACCCTTTTTACCCCCGGTTACCCCAACTTGGCCTCTTCTTTCAACCATTCCTAAACCTTCGTAACTGTTATATTCTAACGTCCGTGCCTTCTCGACCTCATAATCTCAACAACGAACTTTATATTATGCTCTTCGATGCCAGTCAATTCTGGAACTCCTTCGTCCCGCGGTAAGTCCACGTTCAAGCCCGACACACTTCAACTACCCTTTTTTTACATCAAACAGCCTCCTTTTTTTAATCAATTTGTTATACACTTAAAAGCCAGTCTTGTTAGCAAAAAAACAAAAAAACTAAAAAATCGAAAAAAAACAGCACACCTTGCCCACTCTTTGTGGCTTGAAAACCCCCTTAAAACTGTTCTCTAGTACTTCTAAAACTTTTTTTTTTACGATTGGCAATTTTTTACTCCCGTTTCCGTTTGATTTCGTACCTGCTGTACATATATAAAGTAATGCGCTTTATTGACATAGCGACTTACTTTATTAACTGTTTTTTACCCCCCTTTCTTGGAATTACGTCCCTTGTACAATTTATTACTTTTTTTGCGTATATATCCCCCTTCCCCCCAATTGGAAAGCGAAGTGCCACCTCGTCTCTCTCCCCGCCCGTTTGACCACCTTTATCTACATAGCACTCGATAGTTGGCACTGGCACCATTGTAAAAACAGCGTATCTCAAGTATTTTAAAAAAGAGAAGACACGTTCTGCCCCAGTTGGAAAAAAAATCGTCCCTCAGCTTGGATTCGTTTACTTTCGATAAATTCGTTATATTCGACTCTCAGATGTTGCATTCCCTACCCCCAAAAGCCTTTACCTCCTACCGAACCTGCAATTTTTCCTCAAGACAAACCTTTTTCTCCCCCCAAAAAATTTCCTCTAATACTAGCCCAGGCTGTGGACGCTATTCTTGCGGGCTATTAAAAATGAAACATTTTTCACCCTTTGGTTCTGTAACAAGTAACAAGAAGTGCAAGATTCTTGACCCACGCGAGAAATTGATCACTTATGTCAGTTGGATTTTTTTTTTAATATTTTTTTAAAGCATGAGTAGTATTTGGCATGTCACTTACTGTATGGTTGACTTTTAAACAAACATCTATCTCTTCCTAGGAACCCATTTAGTCTGGTAGTTACTGGCCTGATAGACAAGCATGAGTTTCTTTATTACGGACTACCGGGTTGTTGCATTGGAGCGTATCGTAATACTTGTCCTTCTCTTTTTAACTACTTTTTGAGTTCTTCTGTAAAAATTTACCTAAAATCTTTCACTATATGAATTCGTATTGCCTAAAAAAAGACCCTACCAATGTGGGTTAACATACTCAAGTTTCTGGCGCTTGGATTTCACAGGCGCGTTTCGGTATTGCGTGGACGTGTGGTCACTACCCAAGGCCTGGGGATTGTTGGAGTGCGAGTATCCGTCGAACGACAACCACGCTTGGGTTTCACCCTAACGCGCTACGGCGGATGGTGCGTAAAATACCTTTCAGAGTGATGGTCTGAAGGAAACCTATGTAACAAGGCCATTTGTTTGGGGGGTATTCGATATAGGTTTGACATGTTAGTCAATGGTGGAGGGGCCGTCACTTTGCAGTTCCAAAGAAGTCCTTTCAAGCCTGAAACACGTTCTGTTGTAACGCCCTGGAACCGTATCATGGTCTTAGAGACCACGGTACTACGCCATGCTGACGACGTCGCCCGAGATCACAGTCCCCCGCGTTCCAATGCTTACCCTTCCTATTTAATCAGCAGTCCTGCCGTCATGTGTCCTGAACACGTTCTAGCGTCTGCTTTGGATCCTGTCGTATTAACCATGCATAAGCACGAACTCATGGGTGGTGACAGCACAAGAAGCAAGATTTACGCCGAAGCCCAAGTAAGTACTCGCTATTATATTTCCCAAAAACGAAACGACTTGTCCTTGTTTGAATACCAACAATCTTTTGACTTGTCAGACGTTTTTTAACCCTGTATGGCGTTTCACAAGCCCTTTTATAGCCACAGAAAAACTTTCTCTCTTAACTTGGTGGTTTTTTTAAATTTATTTTGTGTGATGACATTACAGGTCCTTCAAGAATCAGTGTCCATACCTGGCTCGGATTTGCATCTCATTTATCATTCCTCCTCTGGACCCGGTTATACGTCGCTCTTGGTATTCTTGCTCACCCCAGCTGTATTGCCCGACTCTCTGACTTCCATTGAACTCCGCATTATTGTCGAAGGAAGCATCTTTACGCGCACTTTCGAAGCCGATACCAACCTTTCGTACACTTTTGCCTGGGATCGCCACAATGTTTACCGCCAAAAAGTCTACGGCATGGTGGAGGCAATAATTCACGTGTCTTACTCCTTTGCGGACTGTAGTCTACCCGTTCGCGTAATCCGGACGGCGTCAGTTCCGGGCTTTGATGTGGATATTTCGGATGTGGGAGGTTGGAATCTCAACATCCATCATCATTACAATTTCCACGAGGGAATCGTGCAGAAGGGCGATGGAGCCAAATTGCATTTTAGAGATTACCCGAGGCTACCATCCCCCATTGTGGGTCAAGTTGGGAAGCCACGCCCTTTCCCCTGTCTCGAGTGTGGAGGCGTGAGTACCGGCAATACCGCGTTGCTGCTGCGACCTATCGCTTTGGCAGCTGGAGGTGAAGGATCCTTGTATATTGCCGACTTTGATCTAATACGACGTTGGACGCCAGAAGGCAAAGTCTACACCGTTTTACAACTCAAGTATATTTGATTTTTTTTTCTCTTATTTATTAGAAAAAGGGAAAAATAGTTTTAAAAAATATTGATTTGTGTGTCTTAGTGGTTTGGAAGGCGGTTATAGCTCTTCCTACCATTTGGCCGTGTCACCTGCAGACGGATCGCTCTACTTGAGTCATAGCGCCCGCAGGCAGATTTGGCGAGTTTCAGCACTAGGCGACGAGCCAGGAACTGGACCGATGGGCTTGCAAGGACTCGATCTGACATTGAATTATGAAGTTGTGGCTGGAACTGGCGACGCTTGTCACCCTGCGGATGCTAACCAATGCGGAGAAGGCGGGCCGGCCTTGCAAGCTAAGTTGTCGTACCCTCAGGGCATTGCTGTGTCGGCCGACAAAGTGCTCTATATCGCTGACGGTCCGTCGATCCGTATCGTGGACGCACAAGGTGCCATGAAGACCTTACTAGGCAGTCCCATCGGTTCTGTAATTGACAAAATGATTCCGCCACCGTGCCAACCAGTTCCCAAGGACGAGGTAAAGCATAATTTTTAGTGGAGACAATAAGTGTGTATCTAAGTTTCTGTATTGATTTATTTCCTTTCTCTCTTTTTGGTTGTCTTCGTAGTTTCAACCCGTCTGGCCTAGTGCATTACTGCTAAATCCTTTGGACAATAGCTTGCATTTCTTAGATCAGGGCGTGGTTTATCGATTGTCGCCTGAAGGCATGGTTCATCGGGTCGTCGGCTCTCCTTTACATTGCCCTGCTACAGGTGTGAGTCCCTCGGTAGCTGCCAACTTAAAATCCACCTTTACATCACTGGCCTTCGCCCCTAATGGAGATTTATACGCCGCCCAAAAGTCCCAGAATAACCCTAACATCGGTCACATTTATCATGTGACAACCAGCGGTAAATTCAGTCTATTGCAATGCGCCAACACATCTTCAGGGAGCAAACAAGTACGCTTTTTTTCTTCATTACCTTAATCTTAAATAGTATAAATACCTCTTTAATAACAATCACTACCTTAAGGCCACGCTGTTGTTCAAGTAGTTGATCTTTTTTGTCAAAAGATGGCACTGATGTCATATCCTGTATCTCGAGAATTACGCAACTTGAAACAGAAGTTTCAAAGAAATTTAACGATACAATTGAAAAATTATTTCTTAAAATATCTTAAGAAAAATGTCTTAAAATACGGCGTCAAAGATTTAGATATATAACTTATTTAAAATTTTAATAACTTGAATAATTGTAAATAAATCAGATATCTAGATAAATCGTATAAAAAATATGAATTAGTATTCAAAATATGAATAAATAGTATAAATATTATAAAAAATCAATGAACTGAACAAGCGAATTTTCTTTATTTCGTACTTATTTTGCTATTACACTTTATCCCCAGTGGTCCGTGCCAATTGCCTCGCCTTGCAGTCTAGGCGTCGTATCGCTTGCATTGACCCCAGATGGGACATTGTATACAGCTGACGCCTTAAACTTACAAATCTTGGCGTTGGAATATGCCTTACCCAAGGCTGATCCCAGCGGCGAATACCGTATCCATTGGCCACAATCCCAAGAAATCTACACCTTTAATCGTTACGGGCAACATTTGGCCACCAGAGACAAAGAAACCAACAACGTCCTGTACTCGTTCCAGTATAGCAAAAACACGGTGCTCGGAAAGCTCTCTGTGGTAAGTTTCTAATAAAAATTCCTTTTTTTCTTATATATTTATGGAAAAAATATTAAATTTAACGTATTTTCTGGGGACTTTATTTTGGTTCTAAAAGGTAACGACTGGCATTGGGCATAAGGTGTCTTTGCTGAGAGATTATAACGATCAAGTAACAACCTTGGAGACGTCGAGTGGTGCCAAACTGCACACCGTCATCTCCCGAATGCACACCTTGACGAATTTGAACGTTTCCAGCGCCTTAGCCATGCGGTTTGATTACCATCCGCAAAGCATGCTCCTGACTGGCAAGTCACTTTCCGATTTGTCCTATGTGTACCATTACGATGCTTATGGTCGCTTAAGCCAAGTCATTCTACCTGATGGCGAGTATTACCGGTTCGCGCTACGAGTTTTATCGCCACGGATGATGCGGGTAGAAATCCGACGGGATCAGCAAGCTCCAGTCTATGTGGACTTGAATGATAACGATCATTCCTTGACATGGCAATCGGCGACGTTGAAATGCAACGTGAACCCCTTCCCCAATGGAACTATCATCATCGACCACCCTAACTATCGCTATGTCCGGTCTGTCGAGGCTTCGGGAATCCATCAGTCCTGGGTGTGGGGCAATCAATCCTCTTTCCTCAGATCCCAAGGCTCCAATTTGAACGGAGCTCCCATGATAGCTATGGAGAAGGAACAGGGAGCGGGTGTCCACTTAGGAGCTTCCGACTGCGGCAACTTTTACGATACCGATCGCACTTTACTTTTGTCTGTCGTCTGTGATCCCACTGACAGACCCAAGGAATGGCGACCTCCTTCAGGCTTTCATACTCTTCGTCTCACTTTAGACAAGTACGTTCGGAGATGCTTTAACCAACCATCACTGGACTTGACATTTAAATGGCCCATTTTTTTCCTATCGTTCACAGTCAAGGCAAAGTCGCAGCTCGAACATGGGGCAGTCGACAAACTCTCTACAGCTACGATACGAGGAGCAATTTGGCTGAAATTGGTTACAAGGAGGAAGCGAGCTCCAAAACTCTGAGTTATGGCCAAAATCAAATGGTAATTTTTACTCTTTTGTAGAAATTTTCTTTCAATCCTAAATTCTATTTTTATCCATTATTCAGCCTGTGCGAATTACCTTGGGATCGGGTAGAGTTTATAGCTATCACTACGATGATAACGATGCTCTACGACAGGTATATTTCTAAATAATAAATAAGAAGAAAACAGTTGGTAATATTTATCGCTTTGCATTAGGTGTCACTGCCAAGTGGTTCTCGGCATACCTTCGCGTTGCACATGTCCTTTGGTGTGATTAAGTACGTCCATTACCCGCCGGGCTTCACTTCCCCTTTTATCCAACACTACAACGCAGAAGGTTTGCTCGTTTTGACAGTTTTGCCCGGGGATAGTGGAAGAATCGTATACCGCTACGACGACCAGAATCGCGTGACAGAACAAGTGAGTGGTGATCGGAAAGTGGAGTATCACTACAAGGACTCAGGTCTGGACGTCGTCGTCAGCGACAAGGACTACGAAATTAAAGTAGAGTCCAAAACCCAGGTCGTCATGCAAGAGCAGAAATGGGAGTACGGCTCACGCACTGGTTTAGCTGGCGCTCGCTTTGGCTACGAGAGAGATCATTTGGCTCGGATTACTCGCATTAAGTCGAGAGTTGGTGGGCAAGCCGTGCCAGACTACTCGCTGTTCTATCATGGGAAAACGGGTTTGTTGGAGCAAATTGGACCTTTCAAGATTTCCCGCATGCGTCTCAACGAAACTTCCATTTTTGATGGGAGCGCCACTTTTGTCCGCTCTTGCAATTCCTACCTCGATGTGGACAAAGTGACGTTGCACTTCCACAACACGGAAGTATTCCGCCTAGAGTATTCCTACGACCAGCGCGGACGCATAAATCAGACGCGAAGTTACACGCGGTACGTGGGACTCAAATCTTACGTTAATGCCAAGAATTATTCCTACGACGCTGATGGGCAACTGGTGCACGTGGATGCCCCAGAGTCTTGGCGCTTTAATTACGACCCCCACGGGAACCTCGCCAAACTCACGTATCGCGGCAATAGCATTCCCATGCAGCACAACACCCTGGATCGCTTAATCAAGTTTGGTGAAGGGCTTTATCAGTACGACGATGCCGGCCAGGTTATTCAGAATGCGAGAGAGGAACGCTTCCAGTGGTCAGGTTCAGGCTTGCTGGTGCGGGTCACGAAACGCGGGTTGTTAGACGTACGCTATATGTACGACCACCAGAAGCGCCTGGTAGCTCGCAAAGACCATCATGGGAATGTCACCCAGTTTTTCTACGCGGATCCGGATCATCCCAGCCGCGTTACGCACATCTTTAACCCTCGTGATCTCAAAGTCACTTGGCTCATGTACGACGATTTAGGTCACATCATGTACGCACAAATCTTGCGGCAGCGGTACTACGTGGCGACAGATCAATGCGGCACGCCTTTAGTTCTCTTCAATCAATACGGAGAACTCGTACAGGAATTGGTGCGCTCACCCTACGGACACTTGGTGTACAATTCCAACCCGTACTTGTACCTGCCGGTTGATTGGTGTGGAGGATTGGCGGATCCTGCGACAGGCTTGGTGCATATGCCAGAAGGCAAGGTGTACGATCCTTTAATCGGACAGTGGCTGGCCCCGACTTTCTCCGATGTGCTAAACCACGCCTATGAACCCGAAAAACTTCATTTGTACCGACTTCATGGCAACGATCCTTTGAATTGGAAAAGTTTTGGGCACACGCCTGCGGATATGACAAGTAATTTTGGCAAACATATTCATGGATCAGTGGATCTTTTATTGATTAGTGGATCAATTGGTATTGATAGTAATTGAGATCGATATTGATATTAATTGATATTGATAATGATGGGTCAATTTATTTTATTATACTTTTTTATTTTTTTATATAGGCGTGCAAGATTGGTTTAGTCGGTTTGGATATCCTCCAGCTGCCCAGCCTTTGCCAGCGCCTTCGTTGCAGAAATGGCCTCCTTTATCGCCTAGTGCTGCTGCAAAGTTCTTGCCTCCACTTCTGAGTCCGGTGTTGGGCGTCTTGCAGAACAGTCTTAGCTTAGAAACGCCTACGTGGACAAACTTTTTAGCTGGACCTGTCCTAGCGTCGTATCCTTCTGTACTGGGCAAGGGCATCCTGCTTGTGAGAGACCGTGAGCGAGCTCGCATTGAAACGACGTCGATTGCGAACACTATTTATAGAGATGTGTTTGTATCTATATTGAACGCATCGATTTGGATGAACGTGAGCAGTCCGGCACATCACCTAGACACGTTGCATGTCTTTAAGGAAGGGCTGGCTAAAGCGAGTGACGATTTAGCCCAATTGAATCGCTTGGGCAGCCAAGTGAACGTGTCCGTACACGATATTGACAGCGATGGAGAGTCGAGTAAAGAACTTAAAGTGAGTGCTGGCTTGGGCACCGTGCATGTGCATTATGGCACTCGAGCCACCACGGAACTGGAGCGGTTGTGGCGGCATTCAGCTAAATTAGCTGTCCGCAAATTTTGGCACCGGGAACAAAATCTGTTGAAAAGAGGAGGCATTACTGTCAATGCTTGGACCAATGCTGAAACTGAACAGTTGTTGAAAGACAGCCACGTGACAAATTATAAGGCTGAACTAGCACACTCAATTGCTCAGTACCCTGAACTGCTGGATGATCCTTGGAATTTGCGCTGGAAGAAGACGAGCGACAGACGCGAACCACAAATGCGTCCGTACCGGCATCGAGCCACCGATTAAGAGAGTTTTAACATTGACCGATGATTGTCATTCAAAATCTTGATGGTTTGGAGCGAACCAAGAAAAAAATAATGGTACACACTTTTGGCTTCGGTTTCTGCTCTCCGGTTTTGAAGGTGACTCGGGTGTGGTGTTAAGTTTTATCTCACTATGCTCTGTGATACGTGCCAAACTTTCAGTGCCCTCTTAGCCGTTGTCGCGATGTTGACAAAAAGAGTAATTGCGAAAGAGAAAAGACAGAAAAAAGGCTCATGAACTAGCATGTTCGTTCTTTTCAAAAGAAATTATTCTATAATAGCTTTCTATATTAGTGATTGGCTTTAACTTTTGTTTGGCTCTCCATTATTATAACAAAGTGCTTGTTCATGACCCCCACCAGGACAGTTCTGTGTCTCGGGTCCTGTTCGTCTCCATACCATGCCCTTATTGCGAGAACCAGTCATTTACGAGTGCAGTCCAGTGCATTTTGTTCTTATTTGTCATGTAATTATCAATCTCTACAAATCTTAATTGCCCACAGCCTAATCGACGGAAATCATGTTTTATGACATGGAAGGAGAGACATTGGAATTTAATACACTAAGACCAGTCAAAAACTTAAAAGCCTAAAAGACATTTGGAAGTTAGCCAAAACAAAAATGCTGAAAACTGCTCATTTTTAGGAGCATTGTATAAATTGTATTCAATATTAAATTTTCTAAATGCTCTGGAAATTCTTTTGGTCTAAACAACGGAAAAGCAATATGATTGGTCAATTTGCAGAGTCCATGTATCGATCAATAAGTTCGTTACTGTACACCCTGAAGCACCGGTAAACGCCAGTTGCTTCCCAGCAAGCAGTCGGTGTGGACGTGCTTTTCTCCAGCGATGTTATTGGAACTTTAAAGCTTCATAATATAGGGAGTTAAACATTGCGAATCGTATTAAGTGTTATATTTGAAACCATTCAAGTGCGCGTTTAAAGTGTTAAATGTTTCCCATCAACCGTGTTCATCGAACTTCAGCCTGGCTCTTTATCATCCATTGAACAAATTACGTCAATATTAAATTTCTCTTTTTTGTCTAGACCGTTGCTTCGTGTGGATCCGTTGGTCAGCTTTTTTCAATTCCATGTTTTCAAGATTGTCCGCCGAAGCCAAAGTCAACTTTTGGAAGTCAGAGTGTTGGCGAGATCAAGGTAAGAGAACCCTTTTCTTTCCCAAAGTCGTTGGTTAATACATACAAGTTTAATTTCGAGGGATTTATAGGATTTTTTTTTTACATTTTTCATGAAGAATGTTGAAATTACAAACTACTAATTTTTTACTTTTGTTGAATTTCGTCGCTAAGATGAAGAATTTTATAGAAGTTTCATGAGATTCACAAAGTGTTTTTGGTTGCAAAGAAAATATCAGTTTAAAGGTTTAGTCTTGACTCTTTTGTACGCATTTCCGACAGGCCCGTATCCAGGATTTTTTTTCGGGGGGGGTTTTAACCCGAGACCTTGAAATCCTATTTTTGTCGTATACTATCTTAATCGATCAAGTTTTCCATGCATAATGTAAAGAGGTAGACGATAACTTTATGCATATAAAGTTAATTTGTCGACGATTAGCCTGCCACTGTGACGAGGGTTCATGTTCCACCTTAGGGAGGTAATATCCGCTTGGTTTCATCGTATCTACCCGAGTCGCAGTGGTGTTTCCCACCGCCACCACTAGGAGGAGTCGACGTCAGCGGCAATAAATTTAAATAAAAATAACTTGTTAATGAGTGTTATATTTATAAACATGAAGTACACTATTTTGCAAATACGTATAATATTAATATAAATATATAAATTTACATAGTATAAGTTGTCATTAACAAAATAAAAAATTCAGAACTTATGAAAGTAGTTTAATAACGATAACTAAATAATTTTACCAATAATTATTTGCCATAAGTTACGACTAATGAGAAGTACTAAGTTTCTGGTATTGTTATGCTAAAATACCATACTAAGATTACATATTATAAATATAATGTAAAAGTAAAACAGCCATCCGCAAAGCTTTTGTTGATTCTCAAAGAGAAAGTTACAAGACGAAATCTAAACGACGATTTTTTTCCCTGCAAATACATTTATAACTTTTTCAGGACAGAGAGGAACATTTCTGTGTACAGATAGAAGAGCTAAGCCTGTTAGTCTGTCCTCCCCGGTTGAGCTTCTCAACCATGTTTTTAGCTTTCTTAGGCTCGAAAAACTTCTTTCCGCTGTCGCCGTACTAACCGGCCATGTGGCGATAACTGCTAACAAAAGAGAAACATTCGGGAAGTATGCCGAATTACATGCCTGAAGTGCAGTCAATGCAGAAGACGGCCTATCGACTTGTGGAGAATTTTCCCATTTTGAACGCCAGAGAGCGATCTCTTGCTTTAAGCAATCTGCTTCGGGAAGAATGTCACCATACAAATCTTCTAAAGATTTCGTATCAAGTAACTTGATTTCTGCTCCTGTAATTTTTGAGGGGATTATTGAGCTAAGCAAAGAAAGGAGACTCTGATGAAGAATAAATCGTCGTTTCAGCTCGCCTATAAAATGATCAAGGAACGGAATGAAAACCGTTCTTCTGAAGAAATCATTTAAGCTTGAGTCATTACCTGTACTTAACTTGCCTCTTGTACGCGGATGAGTCATTTCAATGCCTAACTTAGCAGCTAAGCTCTCCGAATCGCTAAGGATCGAAGTGAAAGAGGTGTCCGCATTCTGTCGCATTTCTTTGACCCTGCTCAAGACCGTTTCAACGTGTTTGCAAGCATCCGCTAAGTCACAGTCAGTAGACTGGAGAACTTTACAAAGAGGAAGCGTAAGAGAAAAAGAGTTCTCTAGCGACATGAAGAGTGATGATGAATTGACTTTGATGCATAGCATCCAACAACTGTACAGCTTTCGCAGAAGTCTCGGCGTTGCTTGCGTTTTGTTCAAGATATTCGAGGGATCGTAGGACGGGCTGGTAAAGCTCGAGAAGGCGGATAACAGCATCGTGGCGCTCCACCCACCTGGTTTCACAAAGGTTGACCAGACTTTGCTTACGGTTTTCAGGCATAAACTGCTGAATTTTCTGTTTCAGATCTCGCGAACGAAGCGGCGAGGAGCCGAAAAAATTACAGATAAGAGACAACGTTCCAAAGCATTGTTTAATAGCTGCGACCGAGCAGGTTGAAGATATAACACCCTCCATTTTGGCGAACCGCTTTCAACCTTCTTGGCATTGATGAAGGGGGACATTTAAGCTATTACAATAAATAATAATATTCTTGAAAAAAATATTTTTGACAAAAATAAATTATTTTATTAATTTCGCCAAACGCTTTCTTGTTTTGTCCTTTTTGCCAGGTAGAGGGATTACAAAACTACTAAATGCCATTTAATTGAATGACCTGTCCTTTAGTTGACTGGGGAGTTTAGAAGGGTTATAGTGTTGAGAGCCCTGCATAAGCGTAGTTGTGGTCTAGACACGACAGGATTGGTCCAAATGACGCCAAGCACTGTCATTGGTCAATTTGAAAAGGCTATGGTGCGATACTTAGTTTGCTTACTGTACTTGCTAGCAAAGTCTCTATAGAAGCGAAAGAAATAGCAGGTAAAACACTAATACTATCCTCTGCAGGCAGCAGAGAAGTACCTGGTTGCGATCCCTCGGAATCGCCTCTGGCCTCTTGCTGGGTAGCTGCCAATTCCTCTGGTAGTTGAACACTCTGGTTTTACAGAATTTCCCACCTTTACTGCTTTAGGTGGGAAGTAAGATTTGATGTCTAATCTGCGCTTCATGACTCAACCAGTGAAATAATCACAGACCTAAACTGAGGTAACGAATCGAGAAAATAGCGAACACGGCCTGTCAGTAGCTTGTTCTCTGGGAAGTCTCAGATATGAAACTGAGCTAGCTTGACTTTGACAACGATCAAAAACTCCTGTGTTTTCCTTTCCACTCCTTTCTGCAACACATGAAGGGGGATAACACGGTGAAAAGCAAAAACAGTTAAAAATTTTTACTTGTGGGAGAGAAACAGCGAAGGCCCGAAGGAACGCAACGCAAAAAGAACATGAAGGTTTCCCATCCCCAGCTCGCCCTCCTTTGCACTGCTTTCCGGTAAGGAAAGGGGGACACGAAAAAGGAGAAAAGTTACCGCGTTCTTCGAGCTTCAAAACGGTCAAACAAAACAGAAACTTAATTTTAAATAAACAAGTATCATATGCTAGAAAAACGTAAATTTTTCATTTGCGGAAACATTTCGGGGGGGGGGGGGGTTTCAGCTCTAATGTGAGAAGAATTTTTTCTAAATATGGAACTGCACCAATCTCTTGGTAATATATAATCTGCCATGTGTTATTAATTTTCAGACCTAACGTATTTACCTTAGGTGCTGTTTAATGTTAGTGGCTTTCTGCTTTGGGTATGGAGAAGACTAGTGAACGACCCTACATAAGATTCCTTGCTGCTTTCACGAACCAATTCACCTTCCGACTGTGAATCTGGTGGTTTTATGCATTTTTGTGTGCAAATCAGGTTTACAACTTCCGTCACTTATTTAAGAAATTCAAGAATTTATTAGTTAAATTTTGGGTTTACATTCCATTTGCTAGCTTTTCCAACTGCAGCTGCCGTACTTCAAGGCAAGATTGGCACATTGGAAGGGTCCCGATGTTCAGCAAAACAGCTTTTGAGTTCGACTTCGTGTATTATTGTACAAGTTTAGAAAGTTGAGCAGATTTTAACTCTTATTTTCATAATTTTTTGCTTTTCTTAGCAAATTTATTCCTCCCAACATTGCTGTAGCAATATATTTTCCAAATCACTTGAAATTTTTGTTCCGTTACTTTTTTTTAACACGAAAAATTAGATTACGAATTCATGCAAATGAGATGTTTGGCTCCTCCCGAAATTCCTTATTTGCTTATTTGTTGTATTCAAAACTTTCCTCGTAAAATGTTATTTCCCAAAATGTCTTGTTGTACGATTGTAATTTTTTTAAATAAAAGCAAATTTTGAGAAATTTTTCGAGATTTTTTAAAAAATCCGCTAAAATTGGGTGTCTTCTCGTAAAAGGGTGTAATTTAAAATAAGGATTGTAATTTTTTTTAATAAAAGCGAAAATTTTCGAAATTTTGGTGAGATTATTCGAATAATTCGCTAAAAGGGGTGTGGCCTCAAAAAAAAGACGAATCCTATTGGTGGATTGGCGTGAAAAGGGGGCGTGGCTCCTTTTCGAGCTTGAAAAGCTTTTTCAGGGCTTTTCTCCATAAGGAATAATGCTGTATCAAGGGGGGTGTTCGATCTTATGTTCGATTTATAAAACTATGACGGTCCGCCTGTGGCCTTGTATTAATTGGATTTTTTAAGGTTTTTCGAATTTAGTTTTATAGTCAATAGTTTTATAAATCGAACATAAGATAGATCACTGCCTATACGGATACTGTACACCAGCTCACTACTACTTATGTTGCATTTATAGAAGTTCCAACACCTAACTGATGTAAGCGTGAGACCAAGTGGATAAGGCGTAAGCCTTTGAATCGAGATGTCGTGGGTTCGAAACCCAGTCGAGGCAATTTATTTCGTTGAAAAAACGAAATATTGACTGGTTCCCTTTCTCTATACCTGATGCCCCGGCAAGGTTCCTATACCCATATTCGATATTATGATGCTTCGGCATCACAAGCTCGAATATCGGGGATAGGAATCCGACCAGGGGAGTTGGGAACAGGGAAAGGGGCGAGGCTCTCAATTTTTCACGATTTTTGAAGGGGATTTGCTTTCATTTCTTAAAATTACAATCCTCACATAAACTACGCCCTTTTCAGAAGGCCACACCCAATAAACCTATATATACTGTGCATTACTGTACTGGAAGCTCCTGACCGAATAGTAATTTTGTATTTAAAGCTGTACAAAAAACACAAATCATAACTTGGTTTGGTCGCTGCATTTCCTTTTTGGACAGCAATTCGACAATGCCATGGGACTTTTCGCTTCTCTCAAAATAAATACACTCAAAAGCGACCCCGCACGCATGTCCTCGCACTTACATGGTACATTACATTACATTTTTCTTGTTCAAGAAACGACTCTTCCTGCACGCTTCACCGTGTTAGTCTTGCCCGTCTTGTCCGCCGTACGATCAAGAACGACTTTCTTTTGGCTAGCTACATTTTCCACAATGGCGTCTACTCTCAGTTCGTTGGCACCGGATTTGACAGCAAGATTACGATTCGGCGAATAACCGCTGTAATTAGAATCTGTCATTGAGCGTCCATCTGCCTCATCACGTCGTGTCAAGTCCGCTAAGGCTTCTTTGTCGTGATCATCAGTAAGTTTAGACGACAGCCACGGTCTTTGTGTCACCGCTCGCTTAGGTGGTGATACGTGGTCCAAGGCCATTTTGTCGAATGTCGAAAAAAGTTCTTCACTGGTAGACGCTGCCACATTGGCTGTTACAAAAGAGTTTTCTTCTGTTGTTGTCGTGGTCATAAGAATCTTGGACAAGGAAGGTGCTAAACCCAGCCCCACGTCTCGTTCATGGTAAACTTCTGAAATCGGAAACTCCCTTTCAAGTCGACTTAATTGCGTGGCCAAGATATGATCTTGAATGTTTCTCGTTCCCAGACTACTCTGAGTGTGATGGAATTCCTCGGCGGCAGATCTTAACGAGTAGACTGCGTTTTGCAAGTCTACTTCGTTAGCGCGGTTCAGTCCATTATTAGCGTTGCTACTGAACTGTGCATTAGGTTTAGCCCCGGACGGGTGCAAATGCAGCTTGGCTGTCATAAACCGGCCGTAGTCTGCTGCCACGTCTTCTTGCAAACTTCGCTCCGTGGACCGATTTCGGCGCTTTGCCTCTACTACGCTAGGATTTCCCTTTGCGGACAAATTCCCTACTTCACTTCTCACGCTAAGTCGATCCAAGGTATCCAGAGAACCCGCCATGGACGCCGACGTGGATCCGAGTTTCTTTCCATTGCTATGACCGCTTTTCCAGGGCAATTTGCGAATACTCAACTCGGAGTCTGAACTTTGGGCGTTGCTTTCCGCTTGAGCCGCTTCTTTCATGCGATTCACGGCCATGGCATGGGGTAAATGGGCGAAGGCACTGACATCACCTACACGACGATTCAAAGGCGGTAAATGCTTAACAGGTTGCCTTCGAACAGTTGATTGCCCATTCTCCCAATCCGTCACGGAGCTCGTGCTTGAACTTGACTCGGGCCTAGCGAGGCCCATGCTAATCCCTGCGTCACTAGACGGAGAGCCTGTACCGTGAGACGACGCCGTGCCAGGATTGGAGCAATACATGGAACGAATACGATTCTGGTGAGCTAAGGTCAAGGACATCCGCAAACTCGGTACGGGGGCATTGTTGATTTCATTCGAGGACGAAATATTATCGTTACTATTCAAGGCCACTGCTAATGTAGACATTAAACTGGAGCTCATCTTCTTGGGAGGCAAATCCACAGGACTGGGAGTGAAGGCTGCGTCCGATTCTCGCCCGCGAACCTCGTTGGTAACTGCAGTTCGCCCGTCAGGTTCACCTCGACTGCGACTACGAACATAGTTCGTAAAAGCCGACTTGGAAGAGCTGGCTAAAGGCAACGGGAAACGACGCGCGGTCGATGCAGGAACGACGTTCGAATACGTTATGCTCAAAGGCATATCACGCTGGGTGTTATGCTCTTCGACTTCATCATCCGACGGAAAGCTTTCGACGGAACTGGAGGAATCCACCGACAGGCTTTTCGGCGCTTCTTGCGTGTCTAGACGTGTAGGAAGAATGGAATTCTAGTAAGCTCAGACCCTTTTTTGTTTTTTAGGAAGAAAAATATTGTAATTTGTTTTCTCTTACCAAATAATGCTAACAACGCTTGCAGGGCAAATTGGATTTGCCGCTTATTAGCCTGTTTGCTGGTCCTCAATGTTACTTCGTCACGGCCAACTTCCATCAAATCAAAACCTGCGGCGGCAAGAATAAAACTTGATAACATGTTCTGGAACAGGTGTTAACTTCGGACGCAAATTATTACCTAAGGAAGCTAGAAGTTCGTGACATCCTGGTAAACGCCAAAGCTTGACAGCAACAGGTATCTCAACGCTTTCCGTGTCCAAGTCCCGTAATGCAAACTGAGAAGTCACGTGACGCATGACATGGATAATTTCGTCGCCTGATTCAGGGTTGGACAGTAGTTTGGCCAACGCTAACAAAGACGTCGTTGACAGACCTAGAAAAACAACCATATTTTAGCACCACACTACTAATAACACCTCATTAAGAATGGTTTTAAGAATGTCTTTACCTAGTAGCGCCTGTAATGACGCAGAGCATTGCGTCAGCCTTTCTCCAGGATCGCTTTGTGGGAAGAAAACAGAGGCTGGGATGTTGTTAGCTGCGGGCTCAAATCGAAATCCGACGGAAATGAGCAGCTCTTTCCAGCCACTCACTACTCCCACTTTGTTTTCAATGCTGCGCTGCGTCGTATACATGGCGTTTTTATGGCCGCGATGGATCCGCTGCAAGGATTTCTCCACTAAATGCAAAATAACGCGCAGGGCGTCTCTGCAATTTTCGGGCAACTTCAACAGCTCGGCTAAAGCTTGGCCCATCAACGCCACTTTGTTAGATAACCGAATATCGAGTCCAATAAGCAAATATCCCGCCCAGTTCGCCGGGTGGGCGAAGTGTTTAGTATGCTGGACAGTTTGTTGTGCTTCAGCCAAAGCTCGACTCACTCGCGAACCCTAATAAGCATAGCTTTTTAGCACGGATCGATTAGGAGCCTGTCTATAATTACCTGCATCAAAGATGAATAAAATGTGCGGAAGAGAATCTTGACAGCAGTATCGGGTACAGGCCACAGAGCCAGCAAGACGCATTGCGCACCTGCCGCTAATAACGCCCTGCTTAAGCCCACCACACCATCGGAATGGGCCCATCCATGGTGATCACGGGTATGGACAGCACTTATAACCACCAGGCGTGCACTCAGACGCAAATGAAGAATATCGGCAGCTGTTAGGAGGAATTCTGAGAGCGCTGGCAGGTCTATCGAAGAGGCCATGTCAGAAGTACATTCTTCGTCATGACTGGAACCGGGAGCTGAAGTGGAGCTTGGATGAGATGAACTGGTAGGCGTTGTCTTCGAAGACGACTCGACAAAATCGCCGGGCGATAGAACGATAGCCGAAAGCTTCCAAGACACGTGCGTGGCCAAGTGAATGCATTCCGCCTGTTGGAACAAGAAGGATTTTTAATAGGCTGAAACAATACGAAATGGACCTCTTAAGGCTTCCGTATACCTTAGCTCGGTACAGCCGGTTAGCATGGGGAATTTGTGAACAAGTTACTGAGAAAATCAGTGAAATTTTTCACTGATTTTCACTTTTTTCACAATATTTTTTAACATTTTGTGAAAAAAATCTTTGACAGTAAAGTTCAGCTTGCTAACAGGTAGTGCTTAACTAATGCACAATTTTTTTCCAGTGAGTTATAAATTAGCAATACGCAATTGAATTTTGCAACTATGAGAAATACATTAACTAAAAATCTGTCCTTTGGTTGTGCACTAGCTGCTAACAAAAGCAAACTTTTCCTTTAGATTGCTTTCAAATCTGAGAAGCCGATTTTGAGAAATCTTGTTCCGAAAGTTAGACGACTTGATTAGGATGCTGTGCTGCTACAGCAAACTGTGGTGACAAGTCGTTATTTTCAGAAGCAAAACAAGCGTAGACACTTTACCGGCAATTAGCTACCCTGTTTTATGGTTATAAGCTACGACTTTTTACTAAGTTACTAGCTTAGTAGAGAGTATAGTAGCTACGTTTTGCAACAACATGACACATGCAGTGTCATTTTTATCTCCGGGTTCTAAAACCGGAGAACTTGTTTCGCAAAACAATAACAAACATCAGTGCCATCTGTGACTGTTTCCCACCAGTAAGTTAAGGTATACGGGAGCCTGAAGAATTTTGTTTTTTTTCTTACTTGTGCTAATTGTCGAATGACTGCTTCCTTGGTGGCTTGCTGACCAGTTAAGGGAACGGTTTGAAGCATTTCGCCCACCACGTTAGCTTCTTGTTCCGAGTAGGGAATATCACCCCAGCCCCATTGCTCCGTTACAGTAGCAGGCAAGCGCGGATTGCCCACTACGCAAGCTTGACTTGGACCTTCGCTGTCCGTGTTCGATAACGTGCCTTTGCTCTTCCTCATACTGGACTTGAGCGAGCTTAAGGAAGGCACCACAATGATGCTAAAGCGTTCGCATAGATACTCGCTGCAATTGGGGGATTTGAGGACTGGGAAAGGCACCAAGTACAAGTCCCCTTCCAAAACCAGCATCAACTCATGGCAGTCTTGGTTTTGCAAGGAAGCCTCCATCGGAGCAATTAATAAATCGTATAGCGCCCTCAAGCACGACGGTCCCTGCCAAAGAGACCGTCTTGATCGAGTGCTGCCTGGGCGTGAAGTAGAGCCACTGGTAATGCTGCCAGACAGGCTGCCCAAGCTAAAGAAACGCAAAGAAGAAGAAAAAGAAGTTAAAAAGAATGAAGATTTATAACCCACTATCGAGTTAAGGTGAAATAATGTACCTGAATAGACTCGAGAGACTATAGTTGCTGCTATTATACGCATGGGAACGATTGACCATCCTGAGAAAAACAGTTCGGTCCCCATCTTGGTTCAGCTTATCTCCCAGCTCTTCCATATGCTGCGACCACACGTCTCCTTCTGCATCGCCCTCTCTGTAAAATGTAATTAGTGGAATGACTGTCCGGTACACACTGTTTTTCTCTCCCTACCTTGTCCCCGGTGTTTGCATTTCAACTCCCAGGGCGTCTCGAACGCTCTGGATGTATTGCTCGAGCATGGAAGGATTGACATTGACATTGCCCTCGTTTTTGGAATCTTCGGACTGTTCCGCCTCGCAAATGGATACTTGGTGGAAAGATACAACGCCTACCCAATTGAAAAAATCATAAAAAATTAAAAAAACTCAATCAAAGGGTCTGGAACGCGCAGTGACGGAAGATTTTACATACCTTTGCCAGGTACTATCAACCAACTGTACAAGTAACCTGCGGCCAAACTGTAATAAAGAACAGCAGCTTTCTGTTTATTGACAATATCTGTCATCTGCTCCACGGAGCTCGGCGTGCTATCCTCCAAACGCGCAGCTCGGTTCCCATGTTCCCGAATATGATTGTCTCCTGCCCCTTGGCGTTCCAGCAACAAATCCACAAACGCACGGGTACGCCCCCTTTCCGCCACCAGCAAAGCTTCGTACGGTCGATTCAACAGTACCAAAATTCTCTGCAGAAACAAAGATTCGGGTAATAAAATTAGAACAAAAGCCGGTTTTGGGATTAAAGAAGAGGGCAAACAAAAGAAGCGTCTTTTTACTTGAAGCACGTGATAGCATTCTGTCTGAAGGTCAAAGAGCGACAGTCGATAATCTGCACCGGATCGGGCTTCCCGACGTATCGCCTCGAGTAACGTCGCCGCGCGATCCAGGTGCGTATGTGCAGGTTCTAAATCGCCTTGACTCCAGAGTGCCAAGCCTAGCCGATGACGAATCTTTGCCTCGTCTTCTTTACGTCCCAACGATTCCGCTATCTGAAGTCCCTGTTGCAAATAGGCAATGGCTTGGGTGGTCCTCCCCAAGGTTTGGTGCACTCGCCCTATATAATTGAAAAGACCCGACAATGCATTATGTATAGGTCAACGAGACATTTGTCGGCAAGCTTAGGGTTGTTACCTAAGCTGGCGAAGGCCATGGTTTTGGCAACTTTGTCATTAATCTGCGCTGCTATCGACAAATGCTGTTCTTGGTAAAGGATGGCTTGCTCGCACTGTCCAAGGGCTTCGTGCGCCACTCCCAAGTTGCCATATGCTCTACATTGGAAACTGGCGTTATGAGAGACCTCAGCCAGTTTCAGATCCAGCTGATGGTACTGAAGTGCTTGATTGTACTCGCCCATCGCTTGGAAGACGCATCCCAAGCCCGACGCGGCTTCAGCTTCGGCAGACTTGTCATTTAGTTCTCTATTAAGGTAAAAGCACACATAAACATTGGAAAAAAGGTTTGTTTTTCTAACTCTAACCCGGTTTGTTTTCTTTTACAATAAAGATACTGATTGAATAATACCTTGCGATAGCTAGTTGATGTTCCAGACAGGAAACGGCTTGCTCGAAGTTGCCCAATTGACTATGCAATTGTCCCAGTTCTCCGTAAGCTTGGCCCTTTGCCACCGGGCTGTTCAACTCGTGTGCGACCACCAGTCGTTTCTCAAAACAAACCTAAAGAAATAAAGAATATGTCGCTTTAAATTTGCATAACCCCAACACTTGAATCGAAACATTTTTTTTTTTTTTTTACTGCACGTACCAGTGCTTGTTGCAAGTTGGCTAGACACCGGTGGGATTGACCTAGACCTCTGTAGGCTCTTTCTTGATCTCGTAAACTCTTGGTCTTGAGGGCAATCGCTAGAAACTGCTCGTGACATTTTATAGCCTCCTCGAAGTCTCCCAATGCGTCATAACAGTCTCCCAGGTTCCCGAACGCTCTTCCCTACATCATAAAAAAGGGTTGGGTAAAACGAAAGATATGTTCAAGGTGATAAAGGAAATTAATCGCGTGCGACCAACAATACGTTTCACAAAGTCAGTGAGAGAAAAGAGAGATGACAAATGATGACGCTGTGTGTGGAGGCAAGGTCACCTTGCACTTAAATCTCATTTATCACAATCCAGTTCTGGCAGTCGTTGCATGTAAGTGTCACATGTTTTTTTTTCTCAACTTTTTTTCACATGCCCCAAGTCTTTACTTTTTTTGGTCAAGAAAACTTTTGGCACGAAGTATAATGTCAGACAATGACCTTAGCCTCTTCCACACAAGCACGACAAGCGTCAAGGCGGGGGAAAAACAAAACAGCATATGTGAAAGTGCAGCAACTTGTCAAAAAAGTCTCATTACCTTATCTAGCAACGCCGTGGTAGTAGATAGTTGTTCCAATGTGGCCAGTTGTTGCTCGAAATAGCCAATAGCTTCTTCGTAATGGCCCATATTGAGGCGGGCTATTCCCAGGTTTCCGTAGACTTGGGCTTCCATGGCAGAATCGCGCAGTTCTTTCGCCCGATCCAATTGTTCCTCGTAACATTTGATGGCATGGGTGTAATTACCCAAGGCCATATGTACTGCAGCTAAGTGGCCATGGGAGCGACATTCGCCTTTGATATCGCCGGATTCTTGTCTTAAGGTCAACTCCTACGACAAGTCACTTTGTGTTATCTTCTTTCTTTAGACAAAACTTTCACCTCTCCCAATAACATGCTTTCCTTTTTTCTCTCCGGGACAATAGTAAATGAATGTTCCCGAAAAGAAAAGATGCTGTCAACTCACCTGCGTGTAGTAACCCAAAGCTTTATCGAAACAGCGTAAATGACGATGGACGAGGCCCAAGGCAGCATAGCCGGATGCTGCTAAGCCTTTATCTTGCACTTGTTTGGCCAATTGCAGTTGCTTAGAATAGACGTTGATCGCTTCGTCAAAGTTGTTCATCTTGACGAGGATATCACCGATGTTTCCCAACGCTCGGAACTTGCCCACCACGTGTTTCGTCATATGAGCAATGGCTAAAATTACCCAAAAGAACAAAAAAAAAGACATTACAATAACTCACTCACCTTCAGCTTAAGTACCAAAGTAGTCGAAACATAACATCGAAAAACAAGTAGAAAGCCAGTTTCCAGAAAGGTAAATATACAGTAGATGCCGCTTCGTGCCGCCTATTGCGATCACGTTTGTCAAGTGAATATCGATTCTATTAAGCGAAGATTATAATAACCGAAAATCGGAAATATGCAATAAAATGCTACGATTAATCGGCGCGTGAAACGAACTGGCTTATTTAAACCAAAGAAACAAAGCATCGTCAACTTTTTGACACTTTCCCAACACGTTTCCTTTTCCTAGATTCACTACGCCCATTATTGTTTATTTCGTAAGGATTTTTCAACAATTTTGATAGAGATGATTGAGGAATTCCTAACTTAACGGCCGCTTCCCTTTGTGGCAAATCCTTTAAATTTATCTTATCATAAGTTTCAATGAGCCGCAACTTCTCTTTTACATTTAAATCAACTCTTTTCTTGTTTGTCGCCATTTTTATATAACTACACGTCTAAAACACAAGTAACATTGCGCCTTTGAAGCCTAACTCCTACGATTAGGTAGGGTTCTCAACACGATATCCCTTCTGATTTTGCCAGTCAATTAAAGGAACTGGTCATTCAATTGAATAACCTGCTCATTTAATTGACTGAGGAGTTTAGAAGGGATTTCCCCCTAAGCGTAGTAGTAGGCTGAAAATGACAAAGGGATTGGTCAAAACGACGTTAAAAGGAAACTGGTCAATATGCGAAGTCCATGTAGATATCAGTACTGTAGTTTCGTTACTGTACGTGTGAAGATTCTTTTGAAATTGATTATAATACACAAAAGTGTGATTCTAATAACCGATTAAAATGCTATTCATTTTATTATTTGAACCGGTCCTTTAAAATTTGATTCCACAAAGCGGCTGATTCTAATAACCCAGTGACTACAATAAGCGGCATATACTGTAGTCCCAAAATCGGGTTTAAAAAAAAAATTAAAAAAAATTGACGATTGAGGAGAAAACCTGTAAAACTTACTTAGAAAGTATTTTTGGCATTCTAATGCAGTTTCGGTGTTTCCGAGCGCGAGATGAGCCAATCCCAAGTTGCAGTAGGCTCTTCCCATGTTCATTTTATCTTGCAAGTCTTTGGCTAAGGTCAAGTCTTGGTCGTAGTAGCGAATCGCTTCTTTAAAGTTGCCCAAACAGTAATGTGCGTATCCGAGGAAGTGGCAGGCTTTGGCTTCGCCTTCTACGTCTTGCAATTCTTGCGAAAGCATCAAGTAATTTTCATAAAAAGATACAGCCTGGGAAAATTCTCCCCGCGAACTGTGACAATTGCCCAAGTTGAGCAAAGCACACGCTTCCCCAGCCGTATCTTTGAGTTCCCGCGCAATATTCAAATGACTATGGTAATGCAGAATGGCCATATCATGCATATGTAAGGCTTGGTAGGCCACAGCCAGGTTTCCGTGGGTGGAGGCTTCCGAGGAGCGATCATTGACTTCTTTGGAGATGGTCAACTCTTGTTTATGGTATTTGATCGCTTGCTCATAGTAGCCCATGGCCGAGTAGGCATTCCCAATGTTGCCATACGCTCTTCCCATACCCGCTCGGTCTTGGAGCACTCGCGCAATGTTCAAGTGCGCTTGGTGCAACTTAAGGGCTGCGTCATGATCACCCAATAATTGGTAGACGATGCCCAGATTAGATAAACTACGTCCTTCAGAAACTTTATCACGCGTGCTGAGGGCCATGTCCAACTGTCGCTCGTGCCATCGCTTCGCCTGTAACGAACCCCACAACAAACACGGCAAGTGTTAGATTTGGGCAGGTCCACATCCACATCAATGAAGCAGAAAACGAGGACCCATTCCCAACAAATCAAAAAATCAAAACAAAAAAGCGCACACCCAAAAATGGAACCTTTCGAACCATTACGACGATGGTTACTAATACTAAAAAAAAGAAGAAAAGAAATGTGGTGTTACCTGCGTATAGTCTCCCATACATCTTGCCGCATGTCCTAATCCTGCGTACGCCCTTGCTTCGATGCTTTTAATGCCAATTTCTTCCGCAATCCTCAGGACATGGTTGTGAAAGGTAATCGCTTGTTCGAAATTCCGCCGGAAATGGTGTGAGGAGCCCAGATTGGAGTACGCCCGGGCCATTTCCACGCTATTCTTCAACTGCTTGGCGATCCGCAAGTGTTCCAAATGGCAATTGACAGCCGCGTCAAAGTCCGCCATGGCGAGATAAACGGCGCCCACGTTGCCCACTTCGCGCGCTTCCTGGAGCCGATCTCCCAGTTGCTTCACCAACTGAAGGCACTGCTTGTGGGAAGCGAGAGCATTGGGATAATCCCCAATGGCAGTGTACACATGACCTGCACGCCAATAAAATACAATTTTATGCTACACCTTAAGCATTATACGTCTTGTTAAAACACAAGCCCAATAACGTAAGCTTTTTCTCAAGCACGAAACAAAAATAAAACATAAAAGGCTCGGATGGAGCTGAGAGAAAACAAATGAGGCAGACTTTGTACCTAAAGACGTAAGCGCTGCCGCAGCCGCGTGGTTATCTTTGCATTTCATTGCCAACACGAGTTGGTATCGGTGCGAAGTTAACGCTTCTTTGTAATTGCCTTTGCTGAAATACGCAGAGCCCAAGTTCCCGTGAGCTCGAATTTCGCCCGCTGTATCGCCCAACGACTTGGCCACCGACAAATCTTGTTGCATATAACTTATGGCCTAGAGAAGATACAATCAAAAATGTCGTAAAAAAAATTGTGCTCCATAACTTTATTAACTATTGCAATGAACAGACAGGGGAACATGGGAAAAGGGGAATAAAAAATAAAAATAAAATATTAAAATAAGGTCTTTACCTTGTCCAAGGATGACAAAGCCCAATAGGCCGACGATAAAGCTGAAAAAACGGATCCTCTTAATTTGAGGGAACATGTGCCGATGCGTAAAGCCGATTCTAAGACCACGACGGAAGACTGATAATGGCCCGCGGCTAGCAATTCTTGCCCAATCACAGAAATAATGACAAATGGAGATTTATCCAATCGCATAGCTTGCAACTGTCGGTACGTGGGTTCAAACGTAGCTAGAGAACAGAAAAGTAGACAACAAAACAAACCATAATTAGTTTCCTTCCAAAACCTGGAGTTGCATAATGATGTAGACTTCCACATACTTCGTAAAGGAGACTTGACGGCTGCTTCTACTAGTCCAGCCAGTAATTGTAATGACTTGGGATCTTGGGCCAAGCCCGAACTGAATGCGGCCAAAGCATCCGAGTGACGAGCCAAACATTGTAGCGCCACTCCTTGTCGATAATACGCCTGTAATCAAACAATGACATGGGACATTCTTAGAAAAATAACGAAAAAAAATGGAAAAAAATTCACGACCCCACACATGTTATCTGCCAAGAAAAGCATATCATTTTCTGTACATAAAAATGGACGGAAAAAAAAGAAAAGAAAAAGAAATGTTCCATCTGTAATTCCATGCCATCCCAGCGACAAAACGTGAGAGAGCATTGTTTGCCTATAGAGTTTTTGGTGGAAAGGAAATCATACTGTTGACTTTCCCACGCGGAATAAATGGCACGTCGCGTGATCAAAATAATTTTCCCCAGTCCCAATCTATTTCCCCAAAGTAAGAAAGACCTCCCACTTGATCGCCTAGCCAATACTACGAGCACATACATGTGTAATGAGCTCCTATTCTGGAAAAGGACGTCCCCACATGACTGCAACCTCGCATTTGTCGAACACGAGAGATACGCAGCTAAATACAAATTGCCAACGCGGTCGCGGAAAGAAAAGACACCAAAATGGGCCTTTAATGACTTGGCTAGACAACTTAAATAGAAATAACCAATAAACCAACGTGTTTCCTAACTCCCAAACTCTTTCTCGACGAGAGACCCAGCCATTACTTGTGATTTCGCGACCTGGCACCGGGAAACCAAAACGCCAGACCCGTATTTACCGAAAAATGCTATGTCGCCCGCCCTGCCCAGCAGTCTGGAAAAGCCAGCAAAAGCGAGCAAAAGTGCCAAATTTTCGCCCAGGCTCCAGAAAAGTGGGCTGTCATCAGCCTGGGCAACCCTTCAATTATCCTAAAGGCTACCCCATCAACGTCGCTCCACATGGTCCCATCACCATCACGGATCTACGTATGCGAGGCACATATACAGCTGAACGCAGGGTATGGAACTTAACATAAGGGCGATTTCACCCTGGGTGTATTAATCCTTCCTCCTCCTCTTCCTTTGCGAAAACAGAAAACCATACGGTTCGGCCAAGTTACGGAGGATCAAGTGGGTGGGGCAGCTTTTGCAAAAGGTTATAGGCCGAGCTGCAATAAGTCTTGATGCACACAAAAGGGGCCTGAAAGAAGTTTGAAGCATCGAATCTTTGGCAAAGCTCTTCCTTACTGAAAAATTTAGTTTTGTGGTTAGGTTAGCATAAATCAGTGTCAAGTTTGGAGAGAAAGACGCAGTTTGAAGGGCACGTGCCCCCTTCTTTTGCCTCGTTTATGATGGTAACTCTTTGCAAAGTTTTCGGTTATTATATACCTGAGCAGTCCTGTTTGGTTCCGAAAGGTGGAAAGGGGTGGGCTCTAGAAGACTAGAACGTCGGCGTGGGGGGTACCAAAGCTGGAAATCATCGAGGTCGAGGGGTCGACAGGGGTTGCTTTTCATGAAGAAAGACGACCCCAGAGATTATTACGACCTCGTAACCTTTTCCTAAGTTCTCGAAACCCCTTAACCGTTTAGAACGCTATGAATTGGCTAGACACGCAAGATCAAGCCGGTTGCCATATATAACTCGGTTTACAGTCGTAACTGCCCGGAATTGTGGCTCACGGCTTGTCCAAAGATGATTGAGTCTGCTCATTGCCACGCTAAGCAGTCTGAAAAGGCGTCTAAAGGCGAACTCTCTATCTCTATGCTATGGTTGCGCCTGCAAACCACCTGAGAGTGACCTTGCGCTGCGGTGGTTAGCGTAATGAATATTGTGAATGTAGAAATTACCAACAAACACGGTTAGAAACGTTGCGAAACCACCAACCTTAGTTTCGTGACTCGCACGAGGGACGTGACAAGCTTTTAACGACTTCAAAAAGACACATTCATCGTTTTTCCTTCTATTTCAATCGTAGTCGTTTTTGTATTTCGCTGGGCAAGAAAACCCCAGGAGAAATAAAGAAAGAAAAATTAAAAAAGCGTCATAAAGCGGCCGTGTGGATGCGGCTCCGCCATACAGCATTCCGTTATGGATGGATGAGGCTATGAAATCTTTTGCGACCACGTGCAGCGGAATTAGTTTTGCATCTTGATTGACTCTAATTACAGACTTGAGCCTCTAACGTCTCAGCAGAACGTCTTCGGTCTAGTAAAACATTCTTCTTCTTTTTCTCCGCCGCCACTTCTTCGCAGGTAACATTGAATCTAACCCCTTGTTTTGGCCTTTTTGAGTCCTTTTTTACTGGACGTCAAATTCAAATGTCTGCGAGATGGAAATACATTACACACACACGTATTCGAGGCTTACCCGGTCGCGTTCAGGTGTGATCCGGTCGTAATGAACGGAGGTCACTGTCGAAACTAAGCTCATGGTTTCTGTTAAAACAGTGTTGGGTGATGTATGACTTTCTTGTTCGCAAACCATCATATTCAGCTCCATTTTGGTAGTAGCTCACTTAATCCCCGTCTGATGGAGGACACACAACAACAACAACAACAAGAGCCACCAAAGAAAAACAGAATAAGTGGCCTTCTCAGTCTTGCTTCACAATGCCAAATGGCTTCACTCAACGTTTATGTCACGATAGCAAAGCACACAACATTAGATGAGCGTTTTTAACAGCTGTAACAGCTCCTTTCAACACGGGATGCACAATAGCAATGACAGGATCTCTCATCCTTTTCTTGGAGCCTTATACCACTGCACCCAGGTCCTTCTTTTCCACATGAATGATCCTTTTCAAATAAATCCTCCGTCTAGACTTATAAAACTTGCACGGAGACTTCTCCCAGGTTGATCAAGAACGACCGAGGGATAAAATGCTGCCTAATCCCTTAGTTTTCTGATGTGGTCTCCTCATATATACGTGTGCGGGGTTCCAGCACAGCTTTTCTTTTTAAGCCCACAGCCAAAAGTTCGTTTCCTAACACGTAGGCTTTTTCTCCTCTTTTAAAAGTCTTCAATTAAAATTCTTGGCCCGATCAGCACCGAGTTCCAGATTCCTATCTCGCCCAAAACATTCCAGGTACACACGTTCGAAAACGAAAAGCCACCGATGACAAACACACACTCACACATGCTTGATTTGTTATCACGGGCCAACGATAGTCGGATCTGTTGAATGCTGGCACATAACACCTTATGCCTCCTACTACGAGCGGTGTGGAGCGCGTGTTCTCGAAACCGAGGCCAAAGCTGTACTACCTGGCCTTGCCCATGGCGGACGATTCAAAAAGACATTTTTCAGTTTCACCTGGCTCTTCCTTCCTCTTCAACATGAAACCAAACCAGGATCCTCAGGGGGGTCTTCTAACTACTGCAACTCTCTATACCATTGACCCTTTCGCCTATGCCGAGCCCAGCAAACCACACGGGATTTCGGGTTTTCGAGGCAAGTTTTTGCTGCCGAGCAAGACGCACAAGACGCCGAAGCTTTCCGGGCAACCCGGCAGCAAGGAATCGGCAATCGCCCAAGAGAGCCCTCCATACCATTACGCATTAGCTTGAATAGAAGAATCACTCATTCTAGAAGCCCGAAACCGCCCATGCGTGCACCTCGCATATCAAACTCCCCCCTCCCCCACCCTCCTCTCAATAATTTCCTTTATAGAATCTAACCGGGGCCCTTCTCTTATGTTTGAGGCCCAAAAACTGTTGCAGCCGCGTTTCGTATACCTATTCAACAGCCTATACGTGTGTGCAAGGGACCAAAAGATGCCTATCTTACTTTTCAAGTAATATCAAAGTAGACACCTCCTCTATGCACAGAAACGGGGAAGGTTCTTTCTATAAAAGCCTTTTCGCTTGAGCACAGAAAACCAGAATTTTTAATTTCCCGCACAGACTCAAAGCCAAGCCAGAGAAGCATTTTTCTAATCTCTCCGCCCCGTCATCTCGAGCCTCAGCAGGGTGTCCAGGTGAAAAACAAAATAAAAAAAGAAGAAAAATTAAAGAACTCTCTCACCTAATATTTCACTACTCGCAAAAGCGAAGAAACAGATCCAGTATCGTGGGAGCCCCCCTCCCCCCACAAAACCCACAACTTGACACTGTTTAAAAAGGCGTGTCTACTAAAAAAGAAAAACCTCTCGCTTTTCGCAGAGCACAGAGAATGTACTACATAAATCCTGACATTTTTAGATATTTTCCGCGACTTTGGGGTACAAAAGGGGGGCCTCATGGGTTGTTGCTGACGTGCTGGCTGGAGCCATAGGCGGAGCAGGTGGATGGAGGCTCTTTCCTTGCAAGGTAACCCTGGAATCACGCCCACCTCGGCTGCAAAGCGAAATCGGAAAAGGTTTTACAGGCGAGGCTGAAATATATATATATATATATATATATATATATATAT